>PVJX010001738.1:0-150223 GCA_004027295.1 Dolichotis patagonum
ACTACCTCATCTAAGTGCTACAGAAAAAAATATCTGGAAAAAAACTACCTTTAGTCTCTCTATTAGGAGTCAGTTTATGGAGCTGTTCAAAGTTATAAACTGTCCAACCCACAAATAGTTCTACTGGGAATAAAAGATCCCTAGAAACGGTGTTTGTTTCTGTCTCCCCTCCTCTTCCAATGGCCCAGCAACTGCCTCAACACCTTTAACATGGAGACCTTCTCTGAATCACGTCTTTACATTTTATAACTTTGATTTATTTCAGTGTCAGCTGGTTAATAGTTCATCACTTGGCTCATGAGGTGCATGGCTTCAGCTCCAGATCTTCTCCATTTTAAATTCTGGACAGCAAAAGTCTCCCTACCTCTGTTCTTTCTCCTTGGAGCAGAGCTTCTTACACCACACCTTATGTGCCAGTGTTTCCTCTGCCCTTGGGTCAGCTCCATACTCCCTGTTCAACCAGTCGAAGCTGGGGTGGGAGCACTCATGCTGGATTGAAACATGATGCCAGGGTAGAGCAGTTTCCCGAAGTGTAGATGCGATAGACACCACTGGCAATAGGTATTTTTGGTATACTCAACTTGGAGACCGAAAGAGGGCACTGATTTTCTTCCATCCTCTTCTGTTCTTCAGGAAAAACAATTCAAAAGACTAAAGGACAGGATCCCTGGAAGTGCCTTTAGGTGAACCAGGAAGCAAATCTTCCTCTTTTCCTTTTAAGTATGTCTAGGGAGACACATTTGGGGTTGAAGGTCTGTGAAGAGGCACACTGTGGTTTGAAAACACTTGGCTAATTAAAGACCTTTGGCCACTGACCATCTTTGTTATCTTTTTGCTGCTCTCGTGTTTGAGGACTCAGGATGTTTGCTCCTTGGAATGAACCTGAAATCCTACAGGAGCGATGCCGGGCCAGAGGACAGTGGGAAAGGAGCTGAGTGCTTCAGGCTTGGTTCTGTTTAAAGAAGAGAGGGGAAGTAAGACCTTCAATTTTCACTAGAGATCAATATAACTGAGCTTCCTATGATGGGACAGTAGCAGGATTTAGGGCAGAAGTATGGCCAGGATTAACAACTGAGTCAGTTGGCTAAACCATTCCCTGGTGGGCTCTCTGGAAAGTCAGCGGTGAGTAATGAAGTGTATCCTTGTGATAGAGATCAACATGACTTCTGACCAGATAAATTCAGCACGAATGTATGAGTGCCTGTCTTTGGCTGTTTGAGCTAATGGTGGCTCAATAAGATTGCAGCTTTGCCCAATTCCGGTCTCGCTGTAATCACCAGCCAAGGTTAGGAAGTTCCCTGGCTCTGGGCACATGGCCCGGGAGGACACACTGGCCTCTGACAGGCTCCCTGCAGCTTTTCATCCCTCCTGGAGACTCCAGAGACCCAGGTCTGTTTATTTCAAGCTGCTTCAGTCATTTTTTCACCTGCATTCTCTGTTCCCAGGCTCACTACAAAGTGGAGAATGTACTACCTCCGTTCTTTTCCTACTACCCAGCCTACTGTCCTGCACACTTCACAAGGAAACAGAGAAGCATTTGCAAGTCTTAAAAGATCTCACACGGTGATAGTGCTGAATCTTCACTGGAGCATGAGCGGTGCTGACTTGGGCCCCGCTTCACTAACTCATTGCACTGCACTGTCCAGGACATCAGGCCAGCCTCGTGACTTTTTTCACCATCAGGGAAGGATGTCATGGGTTAAGCACAGAGAAGGCCATCCCTCAGGATTTGGGGGCTTTCATTTACATCTCAGTGACTGCTGTCCTCACATAACTAAGAAGAGCAGAAGGAATACAACTTACTATAAGTACTGTCAGAAAAGTGCTATGCCAAACTCTGACATACATTTTATTTAATCTTCACAACAACCCAATGAATGAGAGAGCATCTCCATTTTAAAGAACACAGAGATGGTCAGTTTGCTTTTGTTTACACAGTAAAAAAACTAAAGCTAGAATTAAGTCTCAAATTTATCTGATTCCAAAATATGTTCATCTTTGTAAAAATAATGTATTATTTTTACTAAAATGTTCATGCCCCAAAGAAAGGATAAAAAGGAAAGTGAAAAATCATGCAGAATTGCATCACTCAAATATAATCACTATCAACATTTAGCATTATTTCTTTTTCTTCTGTATATCCACATAGACAGATACACACCAAGCACATATTCATTCAGACATCAAATAATTTTTCAATATATGTTGTAGGTACTATTCTCTATACTGGGATGCTCCAATTCCCATTCTTTTTTTTTTAATAGTAATAGGTACCATAGTATATCTCATTATCTTCACAATACTTGTTCTTTCAATCAGGTGTAGCAAAATCAAAGGAAATACAGAACATTATAGCACTTATCAAAACAAAACATTGAATAGCGCAATACCATTAATCAGGACAAAACAAAACAGTGATAACAATATTTGCCTTCAAAGAGATGGTAGAAGGAAATCCCCCTTATTTGCTATATTACATATGGTCAACCTCCCAAGAGATGCTCAGATCTCTGGCTACCACTTGCTAATGGGGGTTGGGGGTTTGGGGTGTTTGATTCTCAGCCCGCACGCTGGTAGGCTCACAGCTGCTTGCCAGGGCGGAGAGCTGGTTGCTTGGTTTCCCAGTGCCCTAAGTTCCAACATGCACAGATCTCAGGAGATGCTGCTGGTTTTTGCCCTGGGGCAGCCACGGCTTGCCAGGCCACAGCCACTTACCAGGGCGGTGAGCTGCTTGCTTGTCAACTCCCATTCTTGAAGAGCTTCTCTCCTAGTAAGGGATTCATAAAATAAACTAATGCATGAGTGGGTTCATGCTATAATATGCGCTAGCATGTTTTCCATAAATGGCTACACAGGTTGTACGCTAGAACTCCAGAGGAAGCCAAACTTACTCTGCAATTAGTGTGAGTGACATAGGAGTTGGGCAGTGCGCAATCTCTACCACACATGATGGTAACAGTAGGCAACTTAAGGAGGAATCTTATCTTATGAACAGGAGATCAGAAAATACTTCTTTGATTAGGTACTATTTGGGGGTTAGTTAAACAGAGCAAGCCCAGTGGGAATCAGAGACTTCAAGTAAAGGAAATAGCAAGTTGCACAACCCTAAAGCAGGAATGCTCTGGCCAAGGAACAGCATAAAGGTCAGTGTGGGCAGAGGAGAGAACGTGAGAGGGAAAGGGTAGGAGATGAGGTCCAAAAAGAAGTCACGGGGCCTTGTGGGTGCCGCGGACTTTGGATTTTACTTTGTGGAATGGAAGCCACAGACATCAGTGACTTACACGTAAGTTTGACTGCTGTATAGAAATTGCAGGTGAAAAGTCAGCAAAACTAAGTAGAGTAAGGAAGAGAGTAAAATGAGTAGCTTAGACTGGGCTTAGAGGGGTGGAGAAATAAGTCAGCTACAGGAAATGCTACTGGGCCTTGGGTGCACAGAGCAGAGCAGAGCAGAGCAGAGCAGAGCAGGATTTTCTGATGGGTTACTGTGGAATGTGCGGGAGCAGAGCAAACAAGATGACTGAGTAGATGGAGAAGCTCTTAGGGGGAGATGTAGGGCATGAGGGCAAGGAGACTAGAGGGCAGGCTGGGGAGAACCAAACTTTCTATTTTAACAAGTGTGATATGCAGAAATGCGTTCAGCCTGGAAACACCATTTTGAAATTTGCGCTGTACAGATGGTGTTAAAATCGCTGAGCAGAAGAGATCACTTAAAGAGAGAACTGCAAGGGAGGTCTTATGGCAAAGCAACATTAAAATGTAAGGAAAATGAGGAGAATTCAACAAAATTATCCATGAAAAGCCAGCCAGAGAGGGAAGAGGAAAGGCAGAAGAATTTGATGTATGAAAAACCAACAAAGGAAGTGTTACAAGCAGGAGGGACAATTGGTGAACAAAAACTGATGAGAGATTAAGCACAAGGAGGGAAACTCAGTTTAACTGGCAAAGGAAAGCCAACTTGGGCGGTGATGGCCTCACAAGAATAGTTTTGAGTGGCAGGAACAAAAGCATCAATGAATCTGGGTGTGGTGGCTCATGCCTGTATTCTCAGCACTCAGGAGGCTGAGGCATGAGGATCTCTGCAAATTCAAGGTCAGCCTCGGGTACAAAGTGAGTTCAAGGCCAGCCTGAACTGCATAGTAAAACCCTGTCTCAAAAAGACAAAAAACAAACAAACAAACAAAAGCATGACTGACAGTAGATTTAAGAGAATGAGAGGGGACCAGGGATATAGCTCAGCAGCACAAGCACCTGCCTGGCAAGCACAAGGTCCTGAGTTTAATTTCTGGTACAAAAACAGAGCAAGAGAAAGAGAGAGACAGAGAGAGAGAATAAGAAGAAAGGAAGTAGAGGTAAATATGAAGAACTTCCCAAAACTGATGCTGTGAAGGGAAGCAGAGATGACATGGCAACTGACAGGCATCAAGGAAAGTCATATTTTATTTAGTTTTTCGAATGAATCATGTTATGGCCTGATTTTAAGGTGATGGTAACAATCCAGGAGAGAGGGGGAAATAATTATGAAGGAAAGAGGAAAGAGCTTCTGGACCCAGGACTGGAAGATACACGATGAATAGGATCCTGTGCAGAAGTTGAGTGATGGGGTTTTCCTAGGATAATGGATTACTTAAAACAGAGGGAATATATAGATATTCCTAATGGGCCGATAATCTACTGCCTGAAAATCTACTTGTTAATTGACAATATTGTGACACTACTGCTTTATAAATAAACTTATTCAGTACTGTGGTCTCGTAGTAATTCAAAGCACGCTTCTTCCATGATTTATTTAATCAGTCCTCTCTTGCTGGACATTTCAGCTGTTTCCAATTCTTCACTGTTATGAAAACTGAAAAGCCAGTTTCCTAAACTCTGGTGACATGACTGAGTGCTCCTTGGAGCGGTCACTCTAAATCAGTCCATGGGGGGGCTGCCATGCCCAGTCTTTCTCCCCTGACTAGGACTGGGACCCTTCTGTGCAGTCACAACACAAATCAGAGGTGGGGGGACTGACTTTGGCCCCTTTTTCCAATCCCAGCCTCTGCCAACCAGAGAGATGCAGCTTTTCCCTCCAGGCAGGGACTAGGACAGTTGACGCAGACGCTGCTGCTGTCTCAAAAACTCACAAGAGCAAGAAATGCGGCAAGTGTCAGGGGGGCCATAACTTTTAGCCCTGGAATTTGAGGACATTTTCACTCTAGTTATGTTAAATATTTTCCTCTAAGAAAAGATTTTTAGAGATGAAAAATGTGAAGGCGCAGAAAACCAAATAGCTTGCTTTAGATTTCTCAACAAAGTAAAAACAAGCTGGAAATCCCACTGAGGTCTGTCTCATGGGAAAGCATTCTTCTGTTTTGTCCTTTTTCAAGGCACTCTGTTCCTCGCAGGGCACTGCTCACCATCACCAGTCCTCCCGAACAATACAGCAAAGCAAGCTCTCTCTTGGGAATCATCTTCCCTGAGTCAAAGCCCTCAAGGGGCCTTAGAATCAAGACTAGAGCCCTTCCACCCTTCTCTGGCCTCTCCTTCATGAGCTCTGTGAAGCCACAGGTCATTTCTTAGCTACTCAGTATTCTCTAAAGTTTTCCTAGTATCTCTCCCTTGATCCTGTCTATGCTCAGGTGCCCTTTGTTAGCCGCATGTCTGAGATGCTGCCCATTCTTGTGTTGGCAACAACCAGGAGGCTGAAGGGAATTTTTTGAGTCCCTCATCTGCATGGGTCCCTGGGTTCAGTAAGTCTATAAAAGAAGAGCAGTGCTTCAAGCAGGGCATAAGGGTTGAGGGGTAAAAGTATGGGGCTGGGTCCGGGACCCAGCGCCACCATCACCAGCTGCATGGTGCTGAGCAAAACTCCAAACTTTTATCAATCTTCACCTGGTGTAAAATTATAATAAAACAATTTCTGCTTCAGTGACTGGAGATAAGAAATATCAGGTGCTGGCCACTTTATGTGTACTCATAGAATGAGTTTAAAGAGTTGTCAGGGAGATTCCAGCCTGGCTGGCCAGCATGTTAGAACGTTACTTAGGGAACAGACACAAGGAGAGAGAAGTAACATTCCTGACACGCTTACCACCACCACCACCAGCTGACTTGTGACTCAGCAGCTCTGCCATTGCCCACAAAAGGTGGTGCCAGCCACTGAGTGCTCTGCTGTTCCTCTGGCCTGGCAGTCAACATCCTCCAGGGCATGTCCTGGTCTTGCTTTCAATCTTCACCTCTATTCTCCTTCAACTGCTGACACCTGGCCACACCTGCCCTCTTCCCCTCCTGTTAGTCTTCCTGTCCCTGTTTCTGGTTGGCTACGATGCCTCCAGTGTCTCTATTCTGCCAATTGTTCAAGCCTAAACCAAAAGGTCGCCTCTTCCAGGAGTTTCTTCAACCTCCAAATCAGAATAAAACTTAGATTCCTCTTCATTTCCATGGCACTTTTAAGGTTAGTGAATCCAGAAGCCTCTCTGGTTCCTCAAGCTTCTCTTTGAAGTACACGCAAACCAAAGACACAATGAGATTTCTGTCAAGTTTAGAATGCTCTGCAGCTAATAACACACCGAGAAGGGACGTAGGCCACAGTTAAGTCATCAGATCCAGGGTGCCCTGGCTCCATGCTTCATTCCCAAAAGCAGGCTCAAACCTTCAGTGACCACGTCCAAGCTACCTGCGGCTTCCTGTGTTCCTCTCCGTCCCGAGGGAAGCATAGCACTTTCTGGCTGAAACTTAGATCAGTTCCACTCCTGGCAGCTTTGAGACACTCTGATTATTCTCATACCCACAGAACACCCCTTTCACCTTCCTGCTTTACTCTCGTGGCCTCATAGCTGCTCTCAACATCTGCTTCATTTTGCTGTTCGCACCAGTCCCCATGTTTCTCAGATTTTAAAACCATATTAGCCAAATTACTGAGGGTCTTGTCATTTATATCACTTAATCCATCTTATAACAGCCCCACATCAGATATTTCTTTGAGAATTTACTGCTCAGAACACCTCTACCTCCCTAGCCTCCGAGGTACATTCCATAATTCTCTGTGATCATGAGAATTGTGTAACAGTTCATGCCCCAGTTTTGGTTTTTAGCTGCAAGAGCTTGGCAGCAGATTTGAGCCCTGCTAACAGAACATAGCTTTCCGTACATTTCCAGCGCTCCTTCCTCTAGGGTTATCTCTTGATGTCTGGAACAGCTCAGCTTGTTCTGCTTACACCCTTTGATTATTTCATGTTGGAGCTTCCTTGGGTACAGTTTCCATCTGCTGCCTCTCGGTCCCTGGCAGGGCTGTACCATCCCTGCAGGCGGCATGCACACAATACCTTCCCACTCTCCGCGCCAGCTGGTTCTGGACCTCTCTGCCTTCAGTTCTGTTGTCCTGGAAGGTAACTTAGATATTTAGGAAGTTCTAATATTTGGGATACAGAATTGGCAAGTTAATTGCTTTTTCCTCTTTTAAAGAAAATTAAGTTTCTTTAAATAAGTTTTACTTTACTCACATGTACACCTGACCACAGTGTAAACATGATAGTCCCATACGTCCAGTAAACAACAAATGAGCACAGCTCTTCATGTCACTAGCTTTCTTTTTCCAAAGACAAGTAGTTGACCTTTTGGTATTATTTTAAATAAGCTTCCTATAGCTTATTTCTGCTACTTGTATTACACCATTCCTTCATTTTTTAGTTTTAGAATTACTCTCTTCCCACCATGAAAGACAAGGATGTAAATCTCACTGACCTCCACTATAATCACCAGGTGTCGTGAACAGACGTCACTTCTCACCTCTCCTGTTTCATGAGTCACGTGGAAGCTTTGGTTGGATCAGTATTCAGCGAGGTTATTATGATTGTACAAGGGCTGCACTAGAGCCATATCATGTACTACAATTACTTTTCCTTTCCACCACTACTTTCTGTCTTCCTGAATTTAATATGTCATTGTTTTGTCTTTCATTTGCTTTACTTTTTTTATGATCTTACTGCTACTTCAATCCAAAATGCATCCTCCAGTTTCATCTCTCCCCTCTCAGAACCTGTAGGCACAGTAAGTATTCCGCTGTTTTCATTATGCAATCTCTCCCATAGCTTTTTGCCTGTTGGAATTGGGCCTGGTTGACCTCAAATGTACTACATGGCAGCAATGAAAACCCATAACAGCAAGGTAAGAAACTATTATCTGGACCTGGTAAGAGCTGGAGTCATAAGAGAGGGTGGCCTAATTGAAGCCATGGTCTTAGGTAAAATCAGCCTCTACCAAACTGAAATTCAGCAGGAAGGACGCGTGGGGACTAGATCACAGACATCTTCCTGTCTCAAACTACATTTGTAGTTTGACTGGATATAGAATTGACAGTTGGAAGTAATTTTGCCTCCTTATTCTCTTGCTTTATAATCTATTAATGCCCTTGAGAAATTTCATGCCATTCTAATACTTGATTCTTTGAATACAACCTGAAAGCTCATGGGAATTCTGAGTTTCAAGACTTAGAATTCTGAAATTTTAAAATGATCACTTTTACATAGCTATCTTTTTCATCACTGAGTTTTGAATATTCAACAAGTCCTTAGAATTTAAAATTTATGTCCATAAGTTCTGGAAACTTTCCTTGAATTATTTCACTGTGATTTCCTCTGTTTTCTTTTTCTGGAACTCTAATTATTTGGATATTGTATTAGTCAACTTTGCAATTATTGGGACAAAAATGCCCAGAGCCACAACTGAAAGGAGAAATTTACAGTTTCAGTGGATTCAGTCCATGAGCAGCTGAATCCAGGGCAGAAACAGCATGGTAGAAGAGCATGGCAGCAAAAAGCTGTCACTACATGCAGGCCAGGAAGCAGACAGAGGCGAAGAGGAGCTGACAGGAATACACTCCTCTGGGTCCCGGCTTCAGTGAGCTGCCTATTCTGGCCAGGCTCAGTTGCAAAACAGCACAGTCAGTTAAGGACTCATCAGTGGACAAATCCATTGATGACCCAACAACCTTCAAAAGCCACATTTCAGACATGAGACACTTTGGGGGCATAGTTTAGTTCTAAACCATAATAGAAGTTTAACCTCTGGTACTCATTCTTTAAAATATTTTTCTCTTTTGTTTCAGTTTTTGTACTGCTATGTTTTCTAGAGATTTAGATAATCACATTAATTTTTGAGGACTCAAATAAATTCTTTGAATGTTCCTTTTTGTAGCATCTGGTCTTATTTTATGGATATAATCTAGCTCTCTTGCCTTGCTTTTGTATGTACATGGAATCACTAGTTTTTAAGCCTTTACTGAGGGCAGTGTTCTGTATCATCCCTCGCATTGCTTCTCAGCTTCTTCCCATTGCTAATTTAGGATTGATTAATTTAGGATCTACCAAGTCTTTGCCATCCTTTGGCATTGCAGCTCCCATTATATAAAATATTGCCTTCTCTTCCTTTTCCTTGACTTTCCTGTTTTTGCATAATTAAAAATCATTTTACTGTGACTTTGCTTGGCTTTAGGGCGGGGACAAAAGTAAATACCTTTGTTCATTTGTCTCATTTGCATCTGAGACTTCAGTAATTGCTTCTTGAGTGGTGCAGTCAAATGAACTGCCTCTGTTGTACATGGGCAGCAAATCAGGGGCAATTCACATAGGATTAGCTGTTTCACTGGATTTGCTATAGGTTCATCAAGAACAGTAGTAGAGTCCGCATATTTATTCTTTTCGGTTCTTGAAATGAGTCTATGAGGTAGACAGGGCAAGAATCCCTGTCCCATTTTATAAATGATGAAACTAAGGATCAGAGGTTGAAGGACTTATCTAGAGTATTCCAACTTTGTGGCAGAGATGAGTCTGAAACTCAGGTCTTGGGATGCCAACGTTGGTGCCTTTCCTTTGGCCCATGCTTTCTTCATGTGGCAATAACTCTGTATTCTACCCAGCGGGATTGAATTCTTTTTCCTTAAAGTGCCCAGATTGGCCCATGACAGCATACAGACCATCTGTGGAAGATTAAAGTATCATATAATTCTAAGCTCCAACTCCAAGAGGTTCTGATTTATAAGGTCTGGAGTGAACACTGAGATTCTCTATGTCTAAAACAGCTCCCTAGATGATACTGGCATGTAGCTTAACTGAGAACTACAGCCCTACCAGGCCTGCATGTGTCTGGAGGGGTCCCTCAGGCTTACAGGCATGGATAATCAAGTGACCATTCCCAGAATGTAACAATTTAGCCATCCAGAAAGCAGTCATCTCAGCCTACCACAGAGAGAGCTAATGGCTTTATCTCCAGCCTTCTTTCCCATGGTCCCCCTCAGACTTTCTTCTGCCCCCTTACATGGCTCTGCCTATTGACCTAATGAAGGTTCCCTTGCCAGATCCCTTGACTAATCCATTTAACATGGGGGGACTTCAGAGACTCAAGTTCCCTAAAAAATTAAATGAAAACTTCCTTTCTGATAACTTGGCAGCTTTGTGCAACATAGCTCCCTCAGGAGTAAGAAGGAAAGAATATTAATGAGCCCTGCTAGATCTCTGGCAGCCCCAGAAAAGTTACTCCAAGCTCTCAGGTGGCTTCCTAGCTTAGACATATAAAACTCAAATGGTTTTAGACCAAAGAGGGAGTAACTTGGCATCCAAATGCAGGTATCACATACGAACTCACAGAAGTACACAGCAGAGGGGGTCTCTCTTCTGAAATATGTAGGTCCCTAAGCTGAAGAAGGCCCCAGAATGACAGAAAGAGAAGAGAAGTATCTAAGGACTCAGCATGTTTTTGCCACTGAGCCTCAGAAAAGAGTGAGCCTATTCAGGGAATCAATGCAGTGACCACCATGCATGTCTGAGCAAGAAGGACTGAGATCTCTGGGAAAGAATTGTCCAAAGGCAGGAGTTGGTTGCATGTATTGGTAAAGAGTCATTGAAGGAAAGGGCTTATTTTTGAGTATGTCACAATGTCCTCCTCTATGGCCCCCTCTGCCATGCCTCAGGGTAACTACCAGGTCCATAGCACTCTTTCAAAGGGGTTTCTTCTACATAAGTGATCTTGCTGGTCACATAAGACCCCAAACCTCCAGCCCAGCAAGTGGCCGGAGTGAGAACCTGACCAAGCATAGCTATACTGAGCCTATAGGTGAATGTGAGGCAACCTGTTCTAAAACAGGGACTGGGCAATGGAGTAACCCAATCTGATTCCTCGAGAGATTTATTTAATTTGTTCCACAACATTTATTAAGGGCTAAATATGTGTTCTCTCTCTCTCTCTCTCTCTCTCTCTCGGTCTGTCTCTCTCTCTCTGTGTGTGTGTGTGTGTGTGTGTGTGTGTTACTGGGGACTGGATCTAGGGGCTCATGGGTGTTAGGTAAGAAGTCAATCATGGAGTTATAGACACTTTCTTAAAAAACAATATTGTTTCACACATACTTCTATTCTGTGCCAAATACTAACCCAGATCCTTTACAAATATCAATTCATTTAATGTTCATAACACTCTTATAAGATAGCTGCTGTTATCTTTGTTTGGAACATGTAAAAGCATGGTATAGAAAGCTTACCTTGCCTCCAGGAGTGTTCATTAATTATATGGTAGAGTCACTCTTTTAAGTATGAGGCATATGTCAAAAAACAAAAGACAATAAACCATACGCCATCAGACTTCCTTTCTACTGATGACTGTTGCTGTAGATTTTTGAAGAGTTAGTTGAATGGTATTGGGGCAGAAGTTGAAGAAATTCAAACAGTGAAGTTTAGCAGCAAACGTTCTGTGGCATCAAAGGCCTTAGAAGGAAAAATGATTGCAGATGGCATAGGAAGTTGACAGCCAGTGAGCTGAGGTGAAGACCCAAGAGGATAAACAGATCACCTGAGGAAACTTCCTGTTTCCATCAGGCTGAGATTTTTCTTAGAGCTCCATGCGGACCAGCTATGTGACTGTTTTACTCTTTTCTTTTTTTTCTTTTCTTTCTTTCTTTCTTTCTTTCTTTCTCTCTCTCTCTCTCTCTCTCTCTCTCTCTCTCTCTCTCTCTCTCTCTCTCTCTCTCTCTCTCTCTCTCTTTTTTTGGTACCGGGAATGAAACTCACAACCTCACACTTGCCAGGCAGGTGCTATGCTGCTGAGCTATATCCCTGGCCCTTCATTTTTTTAAAAATACTACTGTAAGATCAACTTTACTGAAGTAATTTGAGTAAATTTTTCTTCTTATCTCTAAGAGTTTCCAAAATTTGGCCATATGGAGCCCTAATCCTTCAAGAAAGGGAGGGCTACAAGAAAACCCAAGAAAGGCAGCATGGACAAAAACAGTTTCCTTGAGAGGTTAAGAATGTGACATTGCACTACTTTGGGACAAGCCTGCCAGAGGGAGGAAAAAAAGGAGGAATGCCAGTTCTGTCTGTCAGAGAAGTACAGGGTGGCCACGGTAAAGTCAACAGGATCAAACAGCTCACACTACTAGCTTCAGCAAGAACAGTGACGGGAGTCCTGGCCTTACAATTCACAGCTCCATCATCAGGGCCCCCCAGCACATCACTGCATCTTAGGCATTACAACAGAGGTGCCATGCTGGTTGCTAGGCATGATATGGGGATACCCTGGCACCGCCAACAAGACACAGAAGAAGGGCCCTCTCTGTCAGGTTGGAGGACAATGAAATGATGAAGCTGTCCCTCCTGAAGTTATTCTGGAAAGAAACAGAACAAAATGGTGGTTCCCATGAGAAACCACAAAGGTTTATTCTGATCACATGTGAGATGCTCCTTTGAAACTATCAGAAATAACTGTAGAGCATCTGATAGGATAGCAGACATACTGCAACAGTGTCTTGTATTTAAAAAGAAAATGATACAGCTTTGTGTTTTCATTGATAACTCATTTAAACCTTCAGGTTGATGTGACCAAAGGGAATACTAGTAATTCTTTACTTTGGTTTCCCTTCATCTTACCCCAGCAATATTGTGCTACAGAGGGGGCACTACGTGTATTAAAACTGAGCCAAATCACATTGGACCTCATTCTTACCTATGCTGTGTCTCCCGAAGCTAAATTCCAGAGCCCTTACTCAACATGGGCAGACACGTGCTGGTAGGGAGCACTCAGCAGGACATTGCAGCAGTTCTGCTGCAAGTTGCAAGGATTTCTTGGCAAAGCCTGGCTCATCAGAATGTGGTTCATTAGGCAGGAGAATCAGCAACAGTTACAGTACTTCAGAGCTGGAAAGGTACGCAGAGATGGCCCCTCTAGCTCCCTCACTGCACAGCTGAGGGAACTGATGAAATTTTATGGGACCCTCTGCCGGAATTTCACAGGGCCCTGGCCTTCTGCCATATCAAACCTTACCAGCTCCTGTTCAGCCCACAAGAAGTATGCCATCCCTCCCACTCCCTCCAAGGCACATTGCCTTTCTCATCTCATCCCTCTCAGCAGTGGAGTGTTTAGGGCAGTGATGGCAAACCTTTTAGAGCTTTCAATGATAGCAAACAGCCAGCTGCAGCATGTGTGCCATAGGTTTGCCACCACTGGTTAAGGACAACACTTGGGAAACCTTACTGGCAATGAGGCGCTCCAGCCCAACCCAGGAGCCGTGCAGTCTTCAGCGCATCAGGGTCCCCAGAAGCTGCGAGACTCATCATCATCATCATCATCATCAACAGCAGTAACAACAGCAGCAGCCCCTACCTGTTGAGCTGGACAGTATGGTGAATACTTCATATACAGTCTCTCACCAAGTTCTTATCGCCACTCTAAAGAAATAAGGTACTGAGCTGGGCATGTAAGTCAACGGTAGATTACTCGCCCAGCATGTCTGAGGTCCTGGGTTTGATCCCAGCAGAAACAAAGAAAGAAAGACAGAAAGGATGACAGACAGACAGACAGACAGACAGGAAGGAAGAAAGAAAGGAAAGAAAGAAAGAAAGAAAGAAAAAGAGACAGAAGGGAAGGAGGGAGATAGAAAAGGAGGGAGGCAGGAAAGAAGATGAAATAAGTATTATCATTTCCATTATTTGACTGAGATTCAAAAGTCAAGGGACAACTCCAGGTCACAGAAGTATTAAGTGTAAAGGCAGCCCGGGGAGGGGGCGTGGCGCACACCTGTGATCCCAGCCATCTGGGCGGCTCGGCAAGGAGGACTCCAAGTTTGAGTTCAACCTGGGCAAATTAGTAAGATCCTGTCTCAAACCAAACCAAACCCATAAAACTCAGGTTGCGGGGAGGCCCGGATGTAGTTCAGCATGAGGATGCTGGGTTGAAGACCCCCGTACCACACACACAGTGAGGGGAAGATTTGCACCCAGAACTGCCTGTGAAGCCCATTCCTCCATTCCTCCATTCCTGTGCTGTGCTGTTTGGTATCTACCTTCGGAACTCGGGAAGGGAGAGGAGATGAGGTGTGTGACAGGCTGGTGACACAGTGGGCCATATGAGCGCTTCTACCTCTCAGTTCTTTGTAACTGGCTCTTCTGGCCACTTCCATCTGTCCCTCACCTCCTTGGAGGGCTCAAGGATTTTTCATAGCCTGGGGGAAGAAAATTGGCAAGTCAAAAATTTTGTAAATGTAAAAATGTTAGTCATTGTTTTCAGTGAGGCGAGGGAAAAAACCCAAGGGAATATAAAGGCCTAGGGAATCAGTTGTAAGGAAAATCAAGGCAACCACATTCACCATCCTATTCATTTTCTAACCCATTTAAATGGGATTCTAATTGCACAAAACAACTAATTTTGTTCATTAAGCTTCAATTAAATTCATCTGAAACTCAGGGTAATGGCATTGTTGAACAGCCATATTAAAGATGAAACACAATCTCTCTTGACTCCATTTCCTTTGACAAAATAAAGTTCAGCTACTAATGAGCTTGCAATACAAGACTTCTTTATAAATGGCAACAATGGATTCAAATTTATGAACAGCAGTTTTTTATTATCATCATCAACAGCCATTTCCTTTGTTACCAAAATACACAGAAATGATTATGAAGCCCTTTTCTCATTATGGCTTTGATTTTTGGGAGGAGAAGCATGAAATAAATAGCTTCATAATCATATCACAGTGAAGTCACATACTGAGAGTCCACAGACAGAGGACCTTCTCCGGACTGAACAGACATTTCAATTTCCAACCTTTCAAATCTCAGACAATCCCTCCCTTAGAGTACAAACAAGAAATGCTTTTTTCTGAATAGGTGGCCCCATAGTTCTCCTTTTTGTGGCTGGGTGGGGTGGGGGAGCCACTTGGTCTCTAGGGTCTAGGAAGCAAAGAGCAGGCTGACTAGGAGGGTGAGGGCGCTGGCAGATACGCCTTCTTGGTGGCTGGCGATGCTTGTCCCTTTCCATGAGCAGTTATCAGAATGGCACAATGCTGCCATTTCCCTCCTCCAGGCCCCACTGTGTCCACAGTTAACTTCAGCTGCAGCATCCCTGCCTTTGGTCAGTAGTACTGTGATGGCCTGATGTTACTTTAGTGACCAAACCTAAGATAAATGCCTTTGGTCTCCAACCCAATATATTTATCGGCATTTTCCAGAGAAACAGAACCAATAGGATGGATGGATGGATGAGGATGGTGGTGGAGGAGAGGGATCAAGGAATTGGTTCACATTTGCCAACTGGAGAACCGCCAGTGCGGGTCCTGGAGTCTGAGAGCTGGAGAATCTAGAGCTCTGATGTCCAAGGGCCGGGGGAACTGAGTGTGCCAGGGCAGGGTGGGGGGAGGGGAGCGATTAGAATGCAGTCCACAGTCCTTTACCTGAAACAAGTCTTGGAGTTGGCTAGATTAGTGCTGTGTGAATTCAAAAATTTTAGAAGGTAATTTCTTACTGAATACATTACCTAATACCCCGCATCAGTGTTGGCACACATTATTCATTTTCTTTTAAGACATAAGATGTTGGTGTGTGAGTTGTTTTTTCTAAACTGAAACCTCAGCATTCAGGTTTAATTGCAGTGTTAGCACTCGGCGATAAGTGGGCTTAGGGTCACAGTCTGGGCACTCATCTTTAACAGGCTCACCATCACCGGCCCACATGAATAATAGTCTGTCGTAACATTTGAACTCTTGTCCTAAACAACTCACAATATAAACAGTTTCATAAAATATCAAGTCAGGTCAAATTCTGCTTCTAAATGAGTCAAAGAGCTATGAAAAATCTGGGAACAAAGGAGCTACCCTGGAGGCACAGGGAAAGTAGTTTTGATCTGGAATATTGTGGATTATTGCATGGGTTTGAATCCACCCTCTGAGGCTGCCTTGCAACCTGGAAAGGGCATAGTTATGACAGCCTGAGGGAGCTGACCTCTCTTGGAGGCCTTGGGGACTGTTAAGGGACAGTTGTGATAGGCCCACTGCTGACTGGGCCAGATGACTCATCTCCTCCAGAGGGCTGTCTTCAGAGTCCCTGGGTCTCCCAGGGTTCAAGACCATGGTCCCCTGCAGAACCAGGCCTGACCATCACAGGCAGCTGTGTGGCCAGTATGTGCTCTCCTCATTGGCCATCTGTCCTCCACAATAATCAACCTCCATGATGAGCTCCATGATCGCCTGATCAAATCAACAGGAGGCAAGTCTTGATTTGGTCAACTTTCAAATGGGTGAGTCTAATAAATGTTACATTTAGAAGAGCTCTCTGTACTCCAGAATATACTTGTGAAAATATTCACCTTATGCCTGTTGGTCTCCAGAACTGCAGCAGAAACATAGCGAATATTAGAGTATTATGAAGTTAGAATAGAAGCTGTACAGTGAAAACTAGTAAACTGTGGAATTACTGATAAACAGATGCACAACCACATAAATATATTGAAAAAACACAGGACTGTACATTTTAAGTGGGTGAACTGTATAGCATCTGGGTTATCAAGTGAAAAACTAAAGGTAAATTACTTCAGTGCAATGATGTTCAGCTTCACTCCAGTCCCATGGCCACCCTGAGCCTTATCAGCACCTGACTCCGCTACCCCTCATCTCGGCAGCCTTCTCTCCACCGTCCTCCCACCATGGCTGCTCAGCAGGCCTCCTAAGTCTTCTACGGATGCTGTCATGAATCACCACAAATTCAGTGGTTTAAAACAACACCAATGTATTCTCTTGCAGTTCCAGAAACCAGAAATCTGAAAATTTCACTAAGGTCAAGATACCAGCAAGGGCTGGTCCTTTAGTTCTATTTGCCTTTTCCAGCTGCCAGAATTCACCTGCTTTCCTTGACTTTGCCTCTTCTTTTACCTTCAAAGCAGATGGCTTCCATCAACAGGCCTGTCTTTGCCCTTCCTGCCACCCTCTTAGGAGGAGTCCTTGAAATTACACCGAGCTCCCCTAGGTTATCCAGGATAACCTCCCCGTCTCAAGATCCTCCTCATGATAGCATCCATGAAGTCGCCTTTGCTATGTAATGTAACCTATTTACAGTGCTGTGGATTGGGTGTGGATCTTTGGGACTGTTGTTGGGCTGACATCCATAGCCTCCGAATTTCTAGAGCTTCTTCCATTTTTTTCTCAATCTCTCCATTAACATCAACTCCCTTCTTTATTCAACCCACAAGTTGACAGAAGCTATTCAACACCTTCAGTTTTCTCACATCTTGTTCCTTACATCAAACCATATGGAAATCGCCTCTTAGAACAATTCTATAATCTATCTTCACTGTTCTTAAAATTGGGAGTTTGGTCTTTCTGGACATAATCTTCCTTTTTGTATTTCAGATCAACCATTCCACCTTTGTTCTTTTTAAAAACATACTGACATACAGTAATTGTACATATGAAGTATGATTTTAAAAAAAGAATGCTTAAAAAATTTAAATTATTATAATAGAAGGCAAACTACCATTAATCCCCCTCAAAATACTACCCTTCACTTCAAACACACTTAACCCACTCTCCTTTCCACTTTGTGAAGCAGATCTGGAAGTCATCCTTCATGTCTTGAGCCATCGATGTTGCCTCAGTGTCCTTTCAAGGCCATCTTGACTTTGTGGACTCAGAAGTTGTACAGTGCCACGTCTGGTAAGGCGGATGAGGACACACTGTAATGGTCTGCCGGCCTTTTGTATAGATGGCACCCAGGAATGGGTATTTTGGTCAACCCTTTATATTTATGTTGCATGCTGTATTAATGCATGCATATAAACCAGGCATGGCGGCACACACCTGTAATTTCAGCACTCTAGGAAGCTGAGGCAGAAAGCCCCCAAGTTCAAAACCAGCCTGGTCAACTTAGCGAGATCTGCCTGGTCTTAAACTCAGCCTGGTCTTTAAAAAAAAAAAAATGGGTCAGGGATGTAGTAGCTCAGTGTGAGGGGCCTGGGTTCAATCCTCAGTACTGCAAAAACACTTTTGAAAATGTATATAAAATACACTGATCATATCAGTGTAATTGTCATATTGATTACCTCAAATATTTTCCATCTTTAATCCTCATACCTTTTTCTTCCTCAGGATTCCTCCATCAATTATTCACTTTAGATCTTTTATCTCTGACTTCCAACTAAACCTTTGCTCTTAGAAATACATTATTTTCTCCCATCAAAAAGAAAAAGTGAGGACTTCTTATTGTGGTCGAGGCAGATTATTTCTGAGAATTAACAACAACCTGAGTGATCACAAGGGAACTGGCCCATGGAGATGCCTCCCTCCTTAACCCTAGCACTGTTTGAGTGGAGACTTTACCTCTCCTGCCTGACTTGGTGGCCACTGGAGGTCCTAGGTGGCATTTCCCTCTGGCCAAAATGATTTAAGAGTGGGATTTCCTAGAACAGGCAGGCAGGACTATTCAATCTCCCAACTAGAGAACAGGAGAGAGGACCGTCGGGAGCAGAGAACTAAAGTTTAAAGGCATTCTTTAAACTTGCATGGGTACTGAATGACCTACTCACACATGAAACTGACCTACATTGACTCATCAAAGGCTGGAGCTGTGAGCTGGTAAGTGGAATAGTATGGATGTTTTCAGGGTGGCCCCCAGGAAGCACACAAATAAAGCAGATCAGAAGAGCACTGCAAGGCCCTGAAAATGAAACTGCCCACCAGTAATGATGCTGCTGCTCACATTTGTATCTCCAGTAGTAACTGTTCTTTGGAGTTTAAGCCTCACCTGTCCAATGTCTTTTATTTGGGTCAGATTGAGAAGCCTTTTTTCTCGGATTCATTAAGAAAGTTGATTAATTTAAATTACTTAACTTTTTAGAGTCTTAGCCTTACTCCACAAAAGGGGCTAATACTACTTATTTTGCTGATTTATTGGAGATTAACTAAGATAAATACTATTAAGGCTGAGTGTACACAACAAGAGCTCAATACATCATCAACATCAACTGTTCTTGGCAAAGCCCTGCGTCCTCACGGGTACCTGAACCTTCTAATGACCGAACGTGATGTTTCTCAGCCATCCATCCCCTTGCTGGAGAATCTGGGCCTTCTTGGAAAGCAGAAATCATTTTCCTCACGGGTCAGGGCTGTTTCCCTACAATCTGCTAGCTAAGAGGATGTATAACATTTCAGATGACTGCACATCTGAGTTCTCAGAAAGACTTTGTAGTCAATTGAGTCTTGCAACTAACCAATTACTTCATGTAATGAGAATGCCTCAGGATCTCTGGTTAACTTCAAGTTTATGGGGCTGATTTATATCTAAAATGAAGATTGTTTCATTTCAGATCCCTTTTACTTAAAGGCAAAAATAAAGCACAATGTTATCTTGCAGCAGATACTACTCCAGTGATCATTCAGAAGGCCCTCTGGACATTTGAAGTAACAAAGGCATGAGGGGCCTTGTTTCACATCACAGGAGTGGAGGGCGAAGCTGCAACCGCGATCACTCTGTCCTGCACAGCTCACACGCCAAGTGCCCACTCTTTCACATACTTTAGCGCAGTAGAAATCTGTAATATAAGCTGAGAAGCCGTGTGATTCTTCAATGATTGTTTCTTCTCAATTTCTCTCCAGTTGAACTAAATAGGAAGCCGTGTAATGAAAGTAAACTGATGAGGATCATATTGTCATTCCAAACACACATAAAGGAATTAAAATGTTGTGAAATATGCCAACCAGCTTTTACTAATCCCTTAACTTCCAGAGAAAAGGTTTGCAATGAGTAGTACATTAGAATTGTCACAGTTAAGCAATTTTTTTTTATTACTCAAAGGACATTAATAGATTTCATGCTACACATACACAATAAAAATGCAGTTACGGTAACACAAGAAATTAAAATTACAATTGAGGTGTCATACAGTAAGTGAAAATACTTTAATGGTCTGTCTGGTCATAGAGCTAATAACCACTTTATGCAGAATGCAGTAAAACAAAGATGCCCTTCTCACTAGCCAGCACATATTCGTAGTTAGAACTATTTTCTAAGGCCACAACAGCTGTACTTGGTTATAGGTACATTAGTTAAGTGAGACCATAAAGAACAGCTGTATTTGAGATTACACAGGGCTCTGCAAATTTTTTTCCCTATGGCAGCCAATCAGAAATCTTGCTGACAGGCAAACTTGTACAGAACAAATGATCTTATTTAGATTAATTCCTCTTAATGCCTTACACAGGCTTACTTTCCTGTCCTATTGTGAAAAGAGCAGGTCAGCTCCATTTAAACCCCAAAGATAGAAAATTCAAGCTTGATGACTTGATAAAATGCGTGACTATAGGAGCAGAGAATGTGGAGGGCTCAGTCTCTGTGAAAATAAGGCTGGTGGGCTCTACCCCAGCTGCAAGGTCAGCCATGAGGCACTATGGAAAACGAGCACCAAGCCAGTATGCGATCCAGAGTGCTGAGTTTAAGCTGTGCCGTGGCTCTGTAGTTACTGGTTTGGCACCTCACTCTCCACTCAGTAATGGCATACCCTGTGCAGTTAGCTGGGAAACTCTGAAATGACCTGCCAATTCTTGGAACCGGGCTTTCGCCCATGGGATGTTAACCAATGACACAAGAGGCCTGAATGGACTCAGCTGGGCTTACTCTCTTTCCTCTACCACTGCCCTGCAAGGAACATCCCTGAGTTAGCCCATCAGCTCCACGAGGCTGCTGGGAGGCACATGACACCCGTGTGGGAGCTGCCCAAGCCAAGGTTAGCACAGCTGCTCAGCAGAGACCCAGCCCAGCTCAGCCCACTTGAAGACTTGTGAGCTAAATCACTGCGTCTTGCCACAGGCCATTACAATTCCGAGTGTGTGTTATGTAGCATGACTGTGGTTCTTGTTAGGAAGCAGAGTCTGAAGCCTTGCCTCCCTCCACTCATTTGTAAGTGAGAGGAAGGACTCCAGCTTCTCCAGAGTCCCTAGCAAAGATACCTGGGACCAGAAACCTGGGTGAGAAGTGCTCCAGGACACAGGGTGTCAGATTACTCCGCCTGCCAGGAGGGAGGGAAATCTTCAGCTGGTACTGGGGGCAGGCAGAGAGCCTTTCTCACTGCACACACCCTGGCAGATGTTCTCACAGCCACTCAGAAAAAGGGCCTGCCAAGCCTGGGCTGCAGTACGCCCTGATATCCAGTTCCCTAAAAACACATGTTTTTAAAACCAGCGTAAGCCCAGATAAATAAGCAAGTTAGAAGACGGGATAGGAGAAAATGGAAATCTTTATTTTTAAACACTAGTACATTTTCAGGGTATTTTAAAAAGGAAAATCATGTTACATTAGTTCAAAACTATGCATCAACGCATATTTATTTAAACTCTAATTGTACAAACACATAATGAAAGAAACATTTTATAAATATCTACTTAGAATAGGTATTATGAAAAAAAGTGTTTAAAAATAACAGCCCCAGATCTCCCTCTTTAAATATATAAAATTCCCATAGAATTCATAAGAATTCTTCTTCAAGAGCCAAAAATTTCTTTTCACAAAGGCCAGCTCAGTTCTCATCGGACACAATCAAAAGTAATAGGAATATAAAAAAATGTAAAAGTACTGTACAAGGGAATACCGATAGCACACGGGTAAATCTCATTACCATACATGCCATTTGTGTTTTAAAAATGTTTTATAAAAACTGCCATTTGAGACAAATAAGTGAGAGTCCTTCCCTGACTGTGAAAAATATATAAATTATCACCCTCCCACCTGGGTAAGAGGCTCGCCATGTGCTTCCTGATGAGGGGCCTGAGCTGCACATGGGGACCCGCCTTCCCTCTGGCAGTGGCTTTCGCAGGGGGCCATGCACTGTTACATCCCTTCACTTAGAAAAATTCTTTGGGATTATAGAAGATAATTGCTCACGAATAAAACAAGACTAGGGGATGACTTTAGGTTGCAGAATCGAACTACTAGTATGAGGACTTTGTTTGGTGACCAAATGCTGGCAGCCTGGTTTACCACTGGCAGGGAAAAACCCAGCCACCTACCCCAAGAAAACACAGGGCACAGTCCCAAGGCTGGCCTTCCTCTCTTCTCTTCTGGCCCCAGCTGCGCTCTGTCTTCTGCAGCAGTGTACACAGACTATTGTCTCTTCTGACCCTTCTTCTGGAAAGAGCTCTTCAGAAAAGTGCGGTACACAGGGTCATCCACATATTCGTTCTTAAACCTGGAGCTGAGTACTCTCTGCCTCTTCCTCTCTCCTTGGATTATGTCTGCTCCATAAAATGTGTCTTCAAATCGCATGTCAGAGGCTGTGGACTAAAATCAGCCAGTATTACTTCATGGCATCTGACAATCACAGGACTAAACAAAGGGCTGATTCCATAAGCACGGAGGGGCAAAGAACAGAGACTGGGACCTGGTTTAGGGAAAAAGGACCCCACCTGGGCTTTGGGTTCTCTCTTACATCTCCCCACAAGTGGCTGCACTTGGCCCCACTTCCTCTGAGACTTCCACCCTACACCACCTCCCCTTCTCAGGGACCTTCCTCAGACAAAAGGAGGAGGAAAATCTCACTGGGAGCCCCCTCATTTTTCGTTTCTCCTCAGCTCTTGCCTAACCAGGATTTTGGCATATTTGTCAATAGTTATTTTTTAATTCACCTTTATTCCTATTTGCATTTGGTCTCTGTCCCATCACTTCCTTGAAACTGTCCTTGTCAAAATGCTAGTTGTGAGGCCCTTGAAGCTCTTTTCTTTGCTGTTTCATCAGCCCTTCCTCCTGCACTTCTCCTCTCATTGCTCACTTTTGATGTTGCAGAGGTTCCTTTTCTTTTTTTGTTTTTTTGAGACAAGGCCTTACTATGCAGTTTGGGTTAACCTTGGACTCACTGTGTAGCCCAGGCTGGCCTTGAACTCATGCAATCCTCCTGCCTCAGCCTTGCAAGTGCTGGAATTATAGGCGTGCACCTCAAAACCTGGTCAAGGTATTCCCTTTCTTGACTATCTGCTCAGCGGGCACCTCTAAGGCACTTCGGATTAACCTGTGTTAAACTGAATTCAAGTCTTCTGCCTCCATCACAGACCTTCTGACATTCAGTCGGAATGACAATTCAGTAAACAGCACCATCACCCTCACCTACCCAGTTACACTGGCCAGAAGCCTGAAAACCACCCCAGACTCCCGTGGTCTTTGCACCCTGTTCAGGATCCTCCTCCATATACCTTGGTGCCCTCCTGACCTTGTTGTGCAGCTCTATGAAGCCACCACAACAAAGCAACAGTCTCAGTCTATCTCCCACCAAACCAGAGGCAGGAGGCTCTCTAAAGCTATCCTATGACTAGACATGGCTACATGTCCCTGCTTATAAGCTTTCAGTAGCCCTACAGCCTTCAAAGTGACAAACACAGGGCTGAGGCTGCGCCCCCACAACCTGGCATAATCCTACCCCTTCTAGGTCAGACTGAATTGCTTCCATTCCTGACCATGCTTCTCTGGCAAAGGGCCTCATGCTCCTTTGTCCTGACACACTGTTTGCTTTCCCATGGAAAACACTCTCTCCTGTGCCACAGCAAGCTTTTGGTTCTGTAGCCCCTCACATCAGTGCAGCAGAGTGAAGGTGGTGACAAACAGAGGGAAGGGAAATTTCTTCCACCAGGTACGCCTTGAAGGTGAAAGGAACTGTGCACCAAATCTTCAGGGCTCCTCATACCTAGCAACACACCTGGAACTCAGTGAGTGGCACTGTTCAGTAAGCGCCAAGTGAAGCTGTACAGGCTCTTCCTGTAACACTCAGGGAAAGCCAAAGTATATAGGGTAAGCCCTATTTTTGCTTCCTACTTTCCCATTTTGTCACCTAAAACACATTCCTGATTTTCTGTCAGGTGGGTGACTTTTAACAGCCGTAATGTATAACATACCTCAAAACATCATTGCCCTGGTGACAAAACAGAGTCCAGTTTCAGACTTGAAAACATGTGGCAAAGAAAGAAGACGAGGTAATAGATAGAAGCCTCAAAACTAAAAACAGGCCCACGTGTACAGCTATGCCTAGTCCCCATCAGTTCATGAGAAGATTGCACAGGTAACGGGCTGCTTCCATGGCTGGTGGCTGACACTATCTAGTTACACCCAGGAAGAAAATGAGGACACTGGGTTAGCTGGGCGCCCTCTGCCGTTAGGAGAAAACATGTTGCACTCGTTCTTAGCAAAGTAGTTCCTCTGAGTAATCTCTCATGTTAAGTGCTGAAGTTATCAAAAGAGAAAATAAAATATCTATGCAAGTGTTGCCACTGCAGGAACAGCAAAACTCAGCATCTCCAACATAATAATAAAGCCAGTTTACCAGGAGCTCTAGTTAATTATGTACCACCGTTGCCATGGTTATTTTGTAAGACAATAAAAGGTAATAGGGACAGTTCTGAAGTGAGTGAAAAAGAATAAAGCATCATCAAGTGGACTGCTGACTCCTCTGAAAAATTTCTTCCCCCACCAGCATGAGTCTGGGCGAGCAAAAGTCATTAAAACATGAAGGCCTCCCGAAGAAGACTGCTAACCCACCTCCTCAGCAAATGAAAAAGATTTCTCTAGCCACAAAATATCTTCCACCAGTGAGTTTTCCAATTAGATTTGTTTCCCCAACTGGAAAAAAATAGCAGTCACAGGCAGAGGACCCAAGGGCCTAAGGATTACTCACCCACCTGAAGGAAAGGCAGGGTAGTAAGAGGAGAGCACATTAATGGTCTCTGTTCCAGGAACAGGGGTGGCAAACTGGACGCAGTGATCCATAGTCTTTGTTCCTGGAGGTTATTTCCTATTAGACTCAGCTGTTTGGCATAACAGCTGTGATTATAGATTTTATATATTTTGCATTGCTCTTTTATAAAGTAAAAAACATTCTGAGAATTTAAAAAAAATTGTTATACATTGGAGCACTTGTCAGGGAAGAGACCTTAGAAAACTCATAATCTGCATTCATATGAAAACACCTGAGCAGGCCTCCTGGAACTGGAGCCAAATCTCCTAGTTAGAATAAAGGGATTATGACTAGGGCAGAAAGCAAAGAGCTTTCTCCTAATGTGATTAAGAAACAATCCATGAAATCTACGCAACTCCGTTGCACAGTGCCCAGCCACACATGGCCCAGAAAACCAAAGTAAGGGACTCCCAGAAGGCCACCTACTGGATTCTCCACCTCTAAATCTCTAGGCAATGAAGAAAGGATAAAGGAGATGGGGTGGGCAAAGGGTCATGGGAGATAGGAATGTGGAGGGGAAGCAGTGGTCTCTAACATTCTGAAAGTTTTTCAAGAGATTTCAAGATCAGCCAGTGTCTTTACAATAGGTACATTTACTTCTTTTTGTTTTTGCAGTTATCTGGTGGTTAATCTGTTCAGGAGTATATGGACCCCTGTGTGCCACATTTCTCAGGGGGGCGGGTTGCAGTGCTATCATTAACATTCTCTTTCTTGGTTATTTCCTTTTAAAAGGCCTTCTGCAAGCTGCAGCTGAGAGGGAAATCAGCATACACTGGTGCATTTACCCAGTGTCAGGTTTCCAAATGAGAGGAAAATGGAGCTGAATATGGGAACCAATGTTTTACAGAACCCTTGGTTTTTCCAAAATAATCAAATAACCTATAACAACTATCATCACAGAAAAGTGTATCACAAAGGTGTCATTTATTCAGAAAAAAATTTTTCACTTTACTTAGAAAAATCCCATTTATTCAAATTTCCCATTTAAGATTTATCATTTTGCAAATGCAGGAGACAAATTTAAATATGCAAAATCAACTTAATTTTAGAGTCCACTAAATATTTTGACACAATAATATAAAATCTAAATTACTATGTATTATATTTTTTATTAATGTAAGTTTATTTATCCATGTTTATCTTTTAATGGCATGTACCAGGATTGAAACTAGTATTTTCTCTTTTTAAAAACTCTTTTAGTAATTCCACGACTAATAATTAGGCTTTGTTTATACCTTTTATTATGAAAATGACAGCATATTTTAATTATGAATGGACACAAACATTAGTGATCTTCTAATACGGAACCTCATCAGTACATGAGAAGCCTGCGGGAGACCACATAATCGCTCATACCCACTGCCCTGTAATCTGCTTAAAAATATATTTCCTTCTAGTGTTGTTTCTATCAACAAGGTAGCAAAAACCCTTATGATATCTTTGTATGCCTCTACGTCTATATATACTTAATATACGTAATCGGTAAGTATTTTGTGTATAAATAAATCTTAATACAAAGAACTATCATTTGACTTCATTAGAAAAGTAAACCATGTGTGCTAGTGTGCCTGTTTTTGGCCAAAAGTGAGGTTTATATTCAGTAGGATTTAATAAGGGAAAAGTTGTACTGGTTTTCTTCAAAATTAACCCAGAGACCAAGAATATTTCCTATAGGGTTTAGGAAATACAAAAAGACAAAGACTTCACTAGTGGGATCCCAAGTGGAATTTTCCAGCACTTACAAAACGAGCCTTTACTCTCTTGGGTAATTCTTCGTCTAAGGTGTAGATGTCCTCTCTCTTCATTGCTATTTGGGATCCATCTTCAAATTCAACCTAGCGAAATATAAGATATCATGATTTATATATATTAAAAATAAGTGTTGACCATTTTTAAGGGTTCCAATAAACTATGTCAAAACAGGTAAAAAGAACTCAAGCATAACAGACATGGAATCAGCCAAAAAGAATGAAGAGCTCTTTCTCCTATGAAACTAAGAACAAAGTACATTTTCGCTTTTTTATTGTCCTGAGGATCAAACCTAGGGCCTTACACATACTAGGCAAATGTTCTACAATTGAGTTATATTCCCGGAACCAAAAAACAAAATGCATTTTAATCAGTTAAAGTTTTATTTTCAAATTTATTTTTATTAGTATATGTTTGCAGTACATACGATTTCACTTATCAGTATGTTGGTACATGTGCATAATACTAAAATATATTCTAAAACAGCCAAGATTATTGAACATGGGAATCTTAAAATATGAGATTTTAAGAGCATATCCCCAATTTCTCAGAATATCTGAGACACAGGCAAATCCAGCATTGAGATAGACTGGTCCTGTTAGTGCTGCGACTTTTTAAGAGACTGAAAGCAGAAAAGGGATAGCTGCTCTTTTCTGTGAAAGAAAAGATCATATATTTATTTTTGTATAATCTCCCAGACAATGCAACTTCAAGTTCTTACAGAGCTTTAAGTATCACTTTTTCCAAATTCAAACAGGCCAGAAAAACCCCAGTCTCTCAACTTTATAGCATGTAAACTTCATGACTATATAAAATATATTATCATCTAAAAGGAAAATGTTTAAAACCTTCTATCATGCATCCAAATTGCAGCAAAAAAATTTCATATAGATTTTATTCAACAATTTAGGAGATTTTATCAGGAAAAGGGCACATGATACTAGATAAACAGAAGGCTGGAGTGTGTGGGCTCAGGGTTACTCCAATATGATCCCTTCCAGGCAAAAACAAAATAGGAATACCTACTGTGAGGAATACCCAATGTGTTAACTACTTAGGACATTTTGGAAATCCCTAACACTTGTTTGTCTGATTACCTGTTTCGTTCTGTTTTGATCAGTACTGGAGGTCACAGCTGGGGCCTTGCTCATGCCAGGCAAGTGATCTGCAACTGATCTACACCCCCAGCCCTGAAATTCTTCACTTCTAACAAACACAAATATACTGGTACTTCTGGTTAAAAAGTGAGTTACACTGGAGCTGTGTGAATAACCAAAAACCTGCTGAATTTTGAAAAAGATAAAATATATAATTAAACATCTCTTTCCTTTTTTCAAAATTAAACTTATCGATGTACTGCTAACATTTGACGAGACTAGACCAGATAATTGGGTGAAATTAGGTTTTTGTCACAAGACAACTCTTGTCACTTCCTGAAGGGCTGGGAATTGGAATGGTTTTCTTGGACTTGTTTTAGCAGAATGGTTTCTCTAATTAGGCTAAGGCATCATCTCATTTATACTATTTGATAGTATAGTTGGAACCACTTGTACCTACTTCCTTTTGTTTTAGATAATTCAAAAATTCTAAGAAAAAAGCCAATTATAAAACTAAAAGATAGTACAGAATGCTAGGAATAGGGTGACCAACAATCCTGTGTGCTAGGGACCCAGGACTCTCCCAGGATGAGGCATTGTGGGTCTCTGAGCACTATAATCAGAGCCAGTGCCAGGCAAGCAGAGTCAGTTTTTCATCCCTGTTGAGACACAGCTGAGTAAATTATGATCCTTCTCTTTACCAGCTGTGTGCTTGTGATGCTTGATTGTGTCAACCTGAGAAGTATAGAAGCTTATCTAAATCAACACAGCCATTCTGCAGCCTAGGGTCTAGAGGACCCACCCTGGGGCTCTTAGTCCCCTGGATTGTGTAAGGGGGAAATGAGGGAGGTCAGATCTGCTTCTCTTCTTCAGAGGAGCTCCAGTCTTCACCTTCAGCACGGATGTCGTCTCCTGGCTTTTAGGGCAGACTTGGGCTTCCACTGTAGACTCTTCAGCCTTCTGGTGTAGACTCTTCAGCTTGCGCTTTAGACCCTACGGCCTTCAGGCATGTTCTTCAGCCTTCCCACGTAGACCCACTGGCCTCCTCATATGGACTTGCATAGGACACTGCAGTGGGCTCCAGACCTTAGACTGAAACCTCTGGTCTCCAGTGTGCAGAAACCCTTGGCACACTTCCTCATCCAACTCTGTGGCTGACCACTGTGAGCCAATCTTTCTTACACATTTGTATATCTTGTGTTGTATCAGTTTCTCTAGTAAAACACTGACTGATACAGTGCTCTTGAACAAACTAACAATTTTATTCTTTTTCTTACTACAAATGCATTCACTGAGCTTCCCTCCTATTTGTAAGACAGGAGTCAATAAAACCTATTCTTTAGGACTATTAGGATGTATTTAAGATATTTAAGCACTGTGCACTAGGTATTTAAATTGTATATACTTTTATACATGCCTTTGCATAGTTACCAGTTTAGTAATTAAACACGAGACACAACATGATCTCAAAAGGATACTTGGTTTAATGAGGACTTTTACACTACTTGTGGTTGAGAGACAACTTTAATATTAGTCTTAACTTTTTTATTGACTCTATAAAGATGCCCACAGTTTTACATTGGTAGGCCATCATAAATTCAACTGAAGCTAACACACCGATTACTAATTAGCCTGATTTTCAATGTGTCCTCGTTATGTGATGCTATTTACTGCATGTAAGAAGCTTTTACTTTTGTACTTGTTGTTTAATTAAATGTAATTATTTTCTTCTGAATGAGGTACTACTGCTTCCTTTCCAGGAATCTCCAGTATCACAAGCCTGATTTGCAGCTTGTGTCTTACTTCTGCATAGTCTAATACAAGCAAGCTCTAGCATCTACCCTGCTACAAGTAATCTGAATCTGCAACTTAATTCTGTCACCAGCACCACAGGGAAAGGGAAAATGACCTGCATACACATCCACACTAAAAGGGGAAAATGCCCCCCCCAACGCACATGTGCACACACACCCCATGTATAAGTCCTCCCCTTCTTTATTCCCCTTGGATTTTTCTAGACCATAAAAAATGTTCTCTCCTAAGTTTCTCACACTTCTTTTAGCACCTTTAAGTATACTGCGCTCCAGTTCTTGATGCAGTGCATTATAATGTACTCTTCCATTTAAGCCCTTGCCTCTTATCAGTCTTCGAACAATTTCTCTGCTGAAACTGGCAGTCTTATCATTCGCAAGCTGTTTTTCAACTTAACAGGCCTGAACTTGCTTGCTTTTTTCTCCTTTTACTTCAATCTTCCTGTTTTCATTCTACCATTTAGCTTGGAATGCTGTTTTCTGCCAGTGTTACTGAAAATACTCCAATGTTTTGGTTTTAATAAATGTATCCGAAACCTTCCTGAAGAAATATAAATGCACATGTGCTATCCATGTCATCTCCCTTTTTTTTAGCTTAACTCATTATTATTTTTAGTAGGAATAATAATTTCATCTTTAACTGCATACTCTTAATACTACGTAGAGTTCCCTTGTGAACAGAATGCGTACCTGGTAACTGCATTCTTCTTTACACAAATGCTGCTTAACAATCACTGGCTCTTTAGAATATTAATTAGTCGCATCTATACCAATGTACCACTGAGTTTTAGCTGTATGCTCAGGGGGTTATTTCTCTCTGGCAAAAGTCATCATCAGCCATCACTGCCCTGGCTTAAGGCGAGATGAAGCAGCCCATAAATCTCTCTCATATAAGGAAATAGCATAATAACCTATCTTGTTGCTTACTTTTTGCTGAATAATTCATCAACTGTTAGGGTTCCTCAATGAACTGCAGAGCTTCAATCCAGGTGAATAGGCATTAAAGCTTTTCTCCTTCATAAAATGAGTCATGCCAAATTCCTGTGGCTTACTATCAGCAGCATACTCCATATACTATTTCCTTCTGACATCCTGTATCCCTCTCAACAAGCATCACAGAGAGGACGGCACATACCTGGTACATGTAGGCAACATTCGATCCAATGTATTTTGCCCCATATAGTTTGCCATCAGGCCACTTGACTTGGACGACTTCTCCCTCAGCAGGAGGGCCCAGCTTCACACAGTCTCTACTCTGCAGAATAAACAGTGACAGGCTCTTCAAGGCAAGTGCCTGAGTGACTGCATTTAGAACTTAGCAAATGATGAACTCCTGGCAATTAAAAGGAGTTATTGCCTCTCTTTTATGGATTATGATCTTGCATGGGTGTTCAGGGGAAGCAATATGAGCCAAAGGAGTACTTAAAGATTTAGCTTACATCATAAAGTTGCAAAGAAATGATGATAATCCAAGCAGGAAAAAACAGCAGCATTTACATTCACTATTTGACAAAGAATTGTTCAGGGGGTAACTAAAAATATGCATAGAAACTACTTTAACTGAGGAACAGAACAGCTTATGATTTATAACACCTGACATTTACACAGCACTTTACAGTTAACAAAATGCTTTATTAACACGCATCTTATTTTATCCTTATAATCATTCTCAGAAGTAGATAATTAATTAACCCCATTTTACTGACAAGAAAACTGAGCCTCCAAGGAGGCTCCCTTAAGTTGTCAGCATTGCTGAAGGAGGGACACTAAGCGAGAGGGTAAGAGGTGAGGACACCAGGAGAGAGAAGTGAAGTGAAATCAGGGCTGATAGGACTTGACGAGGCAGTGAGGGGCACTGCAGCACTGGCAGGTGCACTGTGTCCTGGCCAGCACACCCCTTAAGAACCTGCTCCCTCCCATGCAGGAATACTTCTGCAGGGTCTCCCATCAGTGACCAGCCCATCCCCTTACTATTGCAGGTTTTCTGGTCCCTACTGTAGCCTCCTAAGGAAATGCAGAGCACATGAGTTGTGCATTTCATTTAGGAAGGTACTTTTTGAGGTATTTTTGAGTAAAATAACAAAAGTATCTTCACAGACAGTTTGTAAACTCAACATGAGTATAACATCATAAAATTTTAATACAAAGGGAATTAAATACTTGACCACTTTCGTTTTTCTTTTTTTGCACACTTAGCAATTCATGATTTGCTAATACTGGCATTTTACTGATGAGGCCAATCTGACTGATTGAGATGCACACTTGACCAATCAAGCTATAAATGCAGCCTAGGCATGTTCAGTAGTTTAAATGAGCAGTACACAAAGGAAATATTTAGTTGCTCATGAGTAGAAATCCATCATGTATTTCTTTTGATTATTAATAGAAATTCTGGTTTATAAAGGAGTGATCATATTATTGTCAGGTTAGGACATGAAAGGTCCAGCTGTTCACTTTTCTAACTGCAGACTAAAAACTTGTATGTTCAGAGACTATGACACTGAATTAAGTCAAATGAAAATAAGTTTATTCTTAGCTTTAATCATATTGATCTCAGAGCATGCAGAATTGAAAGACTAGGCTGTAGGAATGCATGTCTTTTATATATGCCCACGAGGTTATCACTTCTCATTTCCCTTCCAAAGAGTTACGTGGAGATAAAGATTTTAAGCACATACTGAATGCATGCATCCAGTCCCCTGGCATAGAAAATCACATTAGCTCTGAGATTACTAAGCTGGAACACAGATAATTCAGGAACAAAGGTGGTGGGGTGGGGAACACACTTCTTCCCTCTGCTAAAGCTTTTTTATGCCTGCAGGGAGCACTGTTCCTGCTTCTTCACTCCAGGGAAGCCTGTATCAAGAGGATGAAGAAAGACTTAATTTTGTTCTTGAGTTTTGAAGGAGACTACATTCCACAAATGATGTGCCATGAATGGTAGCTTGGGGCACCACAGCTGACTCACGGGGGCTCTTGTGGGATTCTTTCAGGAGAAACGGTGATACTTGTGAGACGCTCAGCTTGCTAATACTGTTAAGTTGTTTGGACCTAAATTAAAAGATATGCCTATTAGCTATTTTTGGTGGTGGGGCTAGGGGTACTATAAAAACAATGTGCTGAGATACATGAAGGGTGCTGTGAGGCAAGACAGTTAGGTGATCTTGAACTTAGCCCCTCTTCCTTTTCCTGGGAGCTGGCTGCAGCAGAAAACATGCCCTTTGTGCACCTCCTTCATAGGGCAGAACCCATGGATTCTCTGGTGACATAACCAGTCACTAGGTAAGCCTAATTTCAAGGCCAACTATTAGGAAACCTGTTTGCTCACGGATATAAGCCATACCCTCTGATATCTGCTTCATTAGTAGTAAGTTCCTTTGTCTCTCTGTCGTGTTTTTCCTTGGAAAGGAAAAGGGCCATTTGCTCTTGAATCCCAACAAAGGAAGGTCAAGGCCCCAGGGAAGTGGATGAGTACAGTCCCCACTGACTTACCTGCCACAGACAACCTTCGAGTGGGAAAGTGAAGGCACTACAGACTTGCCCTTCAGAGAAGTTTATTCACCTTTATAATACAACAGCAAATAAATGATGTACTGGCAATTTAGGCTTCCTATCACTAAAGTGAGGCAAGAGGCCACAGAACGACATCTGGGCAAGTACAAAAAACTTTAAATCATGATTTATAATGATTTATCATTAAAAGACAGCTTTATTAGTAAACTGTAAGTGATTTTTCCAAGTTAAAAGGAATTTTTAAGCTTTCCAGAAACTACATGTCTGAGACAGTTTGGTGTCATTTTTACTATCAATTAACTTTTTTTGTAACAAATCTTAACTTAGCATCTAAAGCTCTTGAACTCAACTCTATAGCCTCCACTAACTGCTACGTATCAACCATAAAAATTAAATTCATAATCTTTAATGTCACTTCAGTTTGCTTTCTCAGTTTTCTTGCTTTCAGAATTTTTAAAAACAATTTATATCAAAAAAAAAATAACCAACTATACATATAACAAGACAAATTGTTCTATGATTCCCTCGCTTCCGCAATCAAGAGGCATTGTTCTTGAGGTTCCCTTCTTAGCCTATGCCAGGTTTCCTAGCTGCAAGTCTGGAATATTCTGATTTGCACATAACTGTATTTAGTATGTACAATTCATTATTTACTCCCAGGACACTTTCCAAATAGACTTAAGACATTTTATAATAAGACACAAGGGAGTTTTTCTGTAATATGTATTTTTATCCATGAAGAAATGGTGTCAATTCATCAGCTGTCTCATATTCTGAGTTTGCCAGAATGTTCTATGAATGTGTAGGCTAAAAGCTTTATTTTATTTCATTTTGTTTTGTTTTATTTAAGAGAAAAAAAAGGCAAAAGAAAAAAAAAGCAAAAGAGACAAACAACAACAAACCCAAAACAATAACAGTATAGGTTTTCAAAACAAGATGATTTTAAAAAGGAATGAAACTGGACTACTGTGGGTAATGAAAAGAAACGAAGTTTTTTATTCAGGCCCCAAACTCCTCCTAAGCAGAAACTGCTGAGGATCCACCAAATTGTTACAATCACTAATTCCACACCAATTTTCTGACCACCTACTATATGTATAACACTCAGAGGCAAAAATGCCCAGCTGCTAAGTTAGGGACTGACAAGGCAGGTCACCCACCTTGGAGACTTCTCACACTGAACCCCGTGGCTATGTGAGGTGAAGAGGCCTGGAGGGGTGACAGCGTCAGCTTTGCAGCCTACCACCACTTCAACCAGAGCAGCACTGTTAGTTTTTTTTTTTAACAAAACAGAAAAAAAGGATAGAAATGGTACAGAATTTTAAAAAAAGAAAAAAGTAGAGAATTAACACTGGTTAATATATTGCACATGGTTATCTTAGAAGTAGTTCAGGTTACAAAAAGCAACACTTCTATTTGATTTATAGATTGAGTTTCTGAGTAAAATTTCCTTTGGGGAAAGAACAGTGTCCCTTAGAAATAAAATTAAAGGGGCTGGGGATTTAGCTCAGTGGCTTAAGTGCCTACCTGGCAAGCATGAGGTCGTGAGTGTGATCCCCAGTACCCAAAAAAAAAAAAAAGAAAGAAAATTAAAAACATACATGTTTGAAAATCTGAAGATTTAGTTTGTTGAAAGCAACAGCTTGAAGGGACTGTCTTCTCCCTTCTTCAGGTGTCTAAACGGCTCACATCTCCTTGGGCTGTGCATGTGCCAGCGGCGAGAGCACAGCTTCTCAAAGCAACCTCCAAGATGAAGGCACCTGTCAAAAATGAAGATCCCAGGGTCCCTCAAAACCTTAACCTAAGAGCAAGTATATAAAGGATGTGAGATACTAAGAAACCCTTCCTGACACAGTTCTTGTGTTTACTGGAACAAGTAAACACTTTTGCCAGAAAATGATAAGCGTTAAAACCTTGACTAAATGCATTTTTCTCAGTTGCTGTCTAGATCTGCTGAAGCAGTATGCCTTCACCTGACATAAATAGCTGTTGGCCACTTGCTGTACACCTCCGGCAATGTGCAAACTCACCTAAAATCTCCCAAAGCCTTGTTCACAGGGACACTGGTATTTGGAGCTGCTGGTAAGCCAGAAGCTAGCACACTAAATAGATGTGAAAGTTTAAAGGCAGAAGTAGTAATCCCAGTCAAGAGTAGACTTTCGGCTTTGTTCAGTTACTTGAAAACTGAGCTGAGTCATCAAACCAAGAAAGATGACAGTGTCACCTCACATCCTCCCTGAAGTTTGGGAATTGGATTCCACTAACTACAGAGAAATCTCAACTGCCAATCTGACTTATCTGATTTCTGAAATCTCTGTGATTCTTGGAATGCTTACCGCACCGTTTGAAAAGGACCCTGAGAAGCCGCTAGTCTTGAGTATTGCCTGCCTTGGCTCCATCCCCACTGCCACACTAGTCCTAATACACAGACCACTGAGCAGGCAGCCCCAATTATCAGCCCAGCTGCACCAGATGAAGACATGGCACATGGATTCCCGGTAGTTAACCGGCATATATCTTGGGGCCTTTGGCCAGACCCCTGGGGAAAAATGTTTAAGTGACCTGGACGAAAATGGTGCCAGCAGCTGCTAGCACTCTGGGATAATCACCTGCTTATTACTAGATTCTGGCAGGAATTAACAAGACCAACTGACAGCCATGCAGTAATTGAGATGGCTACCTGTCATGTGTTTGGTGGCCTAGCATGTAAAACCCCTTCTTCCCTCAACGTCTCAGTGGGAGGCAGTGGCCTGCCATGACAGATGCTGAGCAGTGCCAGATATGCGCTTTCCCAGTTTCTCTGACACCAAAGACATCAACAGGGGCCTGGCCAGTTGGTGGCATCTGCCTAGGACAGAACCTGTGACCAGAAACAAGAGAAACAGGCAGGAAAAGAATGCACTCAGCAGGCAGCAGTGCTCATATGCCAATGGCAGAGTCCAGCCTAATGTGAACACAATGAGGGGGCAAATGCCATCCTCCCTGGACCGGGACTGTGGCCTGGTCCTGCTCATAGTCCCAGCTGAGCAACCTTCTTGTTTTTGTTTCTTGTGGGGTTTTCTGAGACAGGGGGCTTGCCTTGAACTCACTATGTAGCCCAGGGTAACCTCAAACTCACTCATACTGATCCTACTGCTTTAGCCTTCCAAATGCCAGACTGTTTTTGCTTCCTGATTTCTTGTTCTACAGTCCTGAAGATTCTGTGAGTTGTCCAATAACCCTTCACTAAATTTCTATCAAGCCTAAATAAAAACCAGTTTCTGATGCTTGCACTACCAATTCTGACTGGTAAGTAACTGGTGATGTGGGGTAATGGCAGGTCCTTCCTCTCACAAACAGGCAGAGAAACCTTTCACTTAATGAAATATAAAGCCAGAGGCCTTCACAGAATCTAGTTCTCCTTTAAAGAGCCCAGGAGCAAAACCACTCCACAGAAAAGAAGGAAGCATATTAATGAAACCTCACAAGGCATGGTTTGAGGTGACCTGCAGCTGCCCCACATGAAGATTTTCATGGGTTGCACCCTAAAGATAAGTCACCAAGCCTCCAGAGCAATGCCAGGCTCTTAGCACAGATGGTGAACCTTTGAGGGACCAAGTGTCCAAAGTGAAATCCCAAACCCACTCATTTATCCCGAAGTGCCAACACTGCAATTAAACCTCAATGCTTGGCTGCCAAGGCAATGCTGGGGTCACCTGGTTCCTGCTGACAGAGGGTTCTGTGTGCCCACTGTGGCACGGGGGCCATAGGTTTACCACCACTGCACTAAGGAATGGCTTCATGACAGTGGTGCTCCGACAGGGACACTACTTTGGACTGTTTGTTAAATATAAAAAACATCCCTCATGTAGTGATTATCAAAGATAAAACATTCAAAAGTCATCTTTCTTAAAAGTAATTTTTTATTCTTCACTTCAATATATTCACTAGGGAAAACTGTAATTTTTTTAAAATAGAAAAAGGAAACCTATACAGTAAATCCCTGACTTACAAACACTCAAGTTGCAAACTTTCAGAGACATGAATGGACCTCACATTACTAAACTTTGCAGATGAAAACAAATCATGCAAGTAGCCTACAAGTCTGCTAGACATTGTCACAGTGGTACTGCTGTGTGTCAGTATGATGGTGTACAGCAATGCAGTGCTCAATCAGAGCCCAGAATGTCCGGAAGTGAGAGGAAAGCAGCGTGATGTGGACCTGACTAATGAATGTTCTCCCGGAACAGAACTTGTTTGTAAGGTGCAGATTTACTGTGTTTATATTACCTTGCAATGATCAGTGTCACCATTTACTCCACATTTGTATGCATTTTTTAAAAAAGAATGGGGCCTAGATATAGGATACATACTTCCGCACAGATCCCCCCTCCCCCACCAAGAGATCTGACTTATTTTCTTTTACATCAAAGCTCAGCTGAGCTCTCTCAAAAGACACACAGTTGCTATGTGTCAAGAGCTCAGTGCTATCAATTCATACCATGCTTCTTCATTTATTCCACAGCCTTAGGGGATAGGAAGGGCTCCTTTCTTTTTTATTGGGTTGGAATATGCATAGCATAAAATTTACTGTTTTAATCATGTTTAATTGTACATCCCCATGGCTCTAGGTACAGGTAAAATGTGACTCCATTCCCCTCCTCCATCTCTAGGACTTCCTCATCATCCCAGCAGAAATTCTATGGCCATTAAATAACTCCCCACTGTCCCTCCCTTCTAGCCCTTAGTAGCCACCATCTATTTTAAGAATTCCACATGAAGGAATCGTAATTTTTGTCCTTTGATATAAACATGTAATTCTGACCCTTGCTATCTGTCACTCTACAATAAGTGAAAAGTTACAAACAAGTTCTTTTCTGGGAGAACGTCCGTAAGTCAGATTTGTTCCCAAGTCTGACAGGGTGAGTCTTATAAAGCATACTTGTGAAAGTTTGCAAGTCAGAGATTTACTCTATCCTATTACAAGCATTGTCTTAAGTTATTAATTATTCTTTTAAGACTCCATTTTACCAAGTACATATACCATTATGGATACGTCACAATTAATTTAACACTCTTCTACTGTTAAGATATTTAGGCCATTCCAATTTTCTTCTACTATGTATAATGCTATTGTGTATTTTTGTCCATAAGTCTCTGTCCACATTACTGACTATATTCTTAGAAAAGATTCCTCTAATAGGTATTACTTGGTTTAAAAAAGGCATATAAACGATTCATAAATTAATTTCATCTGTTTTGAAAAATTTAACACCGGACTCATTTCTCTAGTGTAGTAAACCTAATCCTAACCACCAAACTCCTCATTCACTTGATCTGAGGTGATTCCAAGCTGAACTCCCTCCCAGAAAATCTGATGCTCGGTCAGGCTAAGAATCACAGTTCTAGAAGGTTATATGGCAGTGTGTTTTACTTTGCAGCTTATTCATTCCATTATTTTAAAAAGAATTACTCCTATGCCCTTTCCAATAATACTCCCTCTCCTATTCTCTCTCTCTTCTTGTTTATTTTTTCTACATTAAAAGCCCCACTTCTATGCTTAAAAGAAAATTTGGAATGCTGCCTTCCAAAGGTATCAAAGTATGTCCTTTATTGGTTATACAATGGTGTCATTCTAGAATCAGGGCTAATAGGCCATTCTAGGAAAACCCTAAATTTGATTTCCAGTTTTCCTCTCTAATGGACCTTTTTCTTTTTAAGGGAAACACATACATGTCCAATTCTAGACCCTTAGATGCTATGATTGCCACTGTTGAATTGGAGCAATACTCATCTTGCTCCCTCAAGTGGCTAAACTTTTTGTCACCAGTAACACCTGGCCAACTCCTTGACACGTGACCATACCCAGATTCTGCCTGAGTGTCATCCTGTCAAAGAGACCAGCGCTGACATTCACTGATGAATTCCTGAGGGCTAAGTGCTTTGTCAGTGTGCGCTCTCCCTCCCATCAGCCATAACCCAAGAGTAGACACAATGCCTGGCAAAGGTATTGAAAACCTAGAGGTTCTCCTATTCTAAAAGTTATTACAGTACTAGGTTTCAGAAGGTGTATTTATAAAAGAAGTCAATCTTTATACTACTAGAAATCGGTGAGATTCTGGTGTGCAAAAGCTTTAAAATGGGTAAGATATACGAATACAGCTTTTTTGGGAAGTCATCTTCTGTTCCTTTGAAGTAAAGAAGCATAATAAAAGCCAAAACCTAGAAAGAGAAGTCACAGTGGCCAATCTGCTCAAAAGGGCCTGCAGAGGAGGGATGCAGGAGGCAGGTAGGCTGTGTGGGCTCCAGGCTGGCCACGCTGAAGCGCTGGCTAGGTTTCTCTGCACCCTTGGAATTGAGGGTGTGAAGGAAACTCAATTACCTGCTCAGAGAGAGACCTCCTCCGATCTCTGGCACATAACAAACACGTCCTCTGGGGCTGGCACTGAACTCAGCATTGGGAAAGCAGACAAAAAGACCCAGTCCTTTTAGAAATCTTTCTTTCCAGGGATTCAGATCCAGTTTGGAACTCAAACATACAGAGAGATACCTGTGATTCAAGGTAGTGTGTAAGATCACAGGTAACAAGCAGGGAGCTAGGAACTCTGTGCCCATGACTCACCCTCCCAAGCACCAACTGTTTCAAGGACTCTTATGATTCACCAAAACCCCTCATGTCTCTCCCTCCACACAAATTAAATGAGTAACGGCATCCTGACTGAGGACCATCTTTGGGGACAGTAATAATCTATGCCAGTGGTGGTGAGCGTATGGCCAACATGTTGCTGTGGTTTTAAGACAAAAGATGTTACTCTATGAGTTGTTTTTTCTAAACTAAAACCTCAGTATTCAGGTTGAATTGCCATGTTTGGTACTTTGCCATAAAAGTAAGTCTTGGGTTGCAGTATGGCTCTTGGTCTCTAAAAAGTTTGTCATCACTGATCTATACTTTAAAACTTTTGCAATGCTTCCCTGTGTGTGTGTGTGTGTGTGTGTGACTGTTTGAGTGTTGAATACTGGGATCAACGACCTCATTCTATTTGGTTCCCATAATCACCCAGACTATCCATCGTGTTGAGTGTTATGGTCAAACAGATAGAAGTTAGCACAGCACCATGTCTCTGCTTCTCAGGAGTGTTCTGGAATCCCAACAATGATCCCAGGTGTAAAGCCCCATCATAAGAGGAACTGTAAGAGGAAAGCTTCCAAGTTTGATTCCTAAAAATGACAATTATATACTACTTATATAGGGAACATGTAGGTTTGGGGTTCTCTGGTTTGTGTTTCCTATTACCTCTTCCTTTTGATAATCATCCTTTTTTTAAAGGTATACAGAAAGTATGTTACTAAAACTTTTATGCTTAGGTCAAAGAGCTGGCCAAAAATTGCTAGCTATCACTAGGAACAATCACTACCAGAGACCCCCAAAATACCTACATGTTTATTAGAGGATGGGCATCACACTAACTGCTTTATATTTTACATATTAAACCCCAACAATAAACCTAGTATTTATTATTAGCTCCATTTTTTGTTGGAATAGGAAACTGGTGTAACTCCCCTGCCCAGGATCACACAGTTAGTCAGCACAGCAAAGCTGCACTTCAAATCTGTCTGCCACATAGGCAACTCTTCCTGCCTTGGGTAAGAGACTTAATAGCAGCACTGACCACTGCAGGGCTGGCTGCGTCCTCCTGTTATTTTTCCTACAGACATAAAGCAAAAGCATCCGAGGACTCTAATTCTTTATATCAGAATAAAGAAAAATTCCATCTATATAGAACAGACCCTCCCCTTTTATAGCAGGGGCTAAAATGTATGGGAGGGGGATAAAATATTTTATTGTATCAATAAAAATTTATGTAGCAAAATGCAGAAAGGCTTGAGGCAAATTCCTCTATAGTGGTTTCCAAAATAAATGTCAGTTCCAAAAGCTAAGAAAAAGAAAGAGGAAAGGAAATGTATGCATAAGCAAGGTGTTGATGGGACAACCACAGACAGACCTGTGCTGACAGAGGCCACCAGGCTAGGACTCATCAGGGCCTCCCTCTGGGACGCAGCAGGCAGGGCTTCCACAGTGGAGTCAGGCTGCCTGGGGTCAATGGGGACTTGTTACTCCACCAGGCTACTTAACCTTGTTACATCCTGGTTTCCTCATCAATAAAATGAAGATATTACTAGAACCTTAGAGGGCTGCTGGGTGAATGAGGCCTAATGTAGTTTAAAAGACGAAGAGGACAGAATGGAAAAGCAAGACCTACTGCTCAGCAGCTGTTGACTGTTGCATGAACTGTGACTTGATTTAACACTCATCCACAGGGAACACCTGGAAGATGACAAGGCAAAACCCATGGAAAAGGTGAGCCCTGGAATTACAACTGGTAAAGCCAAGACTGAGACACCAAGAACCTAGCTTATGAAGGGAGATGTGCAAAAGCTGAGCAACTTACACTGCATGAACTATACAAAATGAGCAGGCAGGTTGTCCTAGCTGAGATATAAACTTAGAAAGTTCCTTAGGCAGGTGTTAATATATTCCAACAGGGCTAATACGCAGGTATCTGGGATGCAGAGGAACTTCACTTAACAGAAAATGTTTTGAGCATCTTTTGTGCTCAAAGGACAGTGGGATAAGTGGTGAAAAAATGGGGAAAGATAGGGATTTTACTTCATGTACCTCTTTGGAGGAAAATGCAGACACTACTTTTTAAAAAATAAGAATTCCGAGGATCACAAGATAAAACAGAAGCACTTAACAGAGATTAACAACATACTCTATAGCTATTATACCCCGAGACCTTCACAATGCTCTCCGCAAGAGGGGAGAGATCTAAAAGGAAATTTTGACAAGGCAATCTGAAAGGATTGGAAATCAGAATAGGAAAACTCGGGGGAAAGATACAAGATGTTCTCAGGAAAGTTCAAATCTTTTGAAATTTTTTCCCATTTTTTTCTGATTATAAAACTGAAACGAGCTCATACAGAAACTGTTAGGTGATAAAAGTTGAAAATGATAAAAAAAAAAACCCTATGATTATACATTCCAAAGACAATCAGTAACATTTCGATATATTTCCTTTGAAGATTTTCCCTTTGTATATCTCTAATATAGGTAATTGAAAGCATATGATACATATAATGTTGAGCCTGATTTTTCCATTTATTATATGTACCATTAAATATTCTTTGAAAACATGATTTTTAATAACTAATTATTTCAGCTTTTCCTAGCTGCACTGGTAAGTGTTCAATGTTCACAGAAACAAAGAATCACTATGCTGGCACTGGCCTCATGGCATTTGAGCACTGTGTTTTCAAACCTGACAGCAACATTTTGAATGGGACGTTGCCCACAAAAATTTCTCATCATGAGAGTGTCCCAGATGAAAAACATTCTGAAACCACTTGTGTTCATTAAATCATTTTTTCCCCATGACTGAAGAATGAGGGCTGCTTTGTTTGGGCTTGAGAAGACTTTAGGAGGGACCTGAAAATTTTCTACAAATACATGAAGAACTGTAAGAGGCAGGGAGAAATAGATTTATTCAGTTTTCTTCTAGAGAGCTAAACTTCTGGTTGCTGCAAAGAACAGATTTCACATAAAGAAGCCACTCTTTTTCCAATAATCATACCAAAAGTTGATGTGAGCTACCTGTCAATTACAATGTCCTACAATGATTCTGATGACTATTTGCCAGTGCTAGAGTAAACTTCCCACAGAGGGTGGGAATCAAAGGAAGGCCCCAGTGAACCAGAGAGAGCGGAAGGATGATGGCAGGGTTTGCATGTACCCTTCAACCTGTCTGACCTATGCACCAACCCTGAATTGAGGAACACTGACTCATAACTTTTAGCCAAGAGACGTTGCAGCCAAGATTCTGCATTCAACTGCCTGTTGACATCTCATAGGAAATATGGGCAGGGCTGAGACTATGGTTGCCACATCTCTCAAGCCCCAGTCTAGTGGTCTTGTTCCTTTACCAAAGTACTGGGAACAGAGTAGCAGAAAAAGAAGAAAAATCAGACATGGACATAATTAGTTTTTCCCTTAATCTATTCACAGCCAGTCTGGCTGCACTCCTTTAGCTATTTATAGTGTCAGCTTCCTATTCAGTCAAAGAAAGTGGTACATCCTTCTGGATTAACACCCAAGAAGACCTGTTAATGTAGCACAGAAGGTGTGTTTTAACTTTATCAATTGGATGGTGCACCTATGTGTGAAGCAAAAAGCATAGAAAGGATGAGAGAGACAGGTGAGTAGGTCTCAGTCCCATGCTGTGGAAATGGCTTTTTACAAAGCTTCTGCACTAGAATGTACAACTGCAAAAAGATACCATAGGATATAAAAAGTATGTCAAATGCTAATTACTCCTGGGCTAGGACCTAAGAGTAGCTTAGCTCTGTTGTTTCCAAATGATACTGCAATATGCAAAATAACAGGCAATGTCTGGTAGTGTGGGGCTGTGTGCCCAAACAAACTGTCAATTTCAGATGACCCATCTAACACAAGATGACCTAGCATGTGCTCCTGTAGAACACATAGGAGTTATCAGAATGTGTGTGCAAGTAGTGGATGGCTGGGCCAGGCCTCATTTCAAAGCTTACAGTCAGAGACGACCCACTGCTTCTCCCCTGGCAGAATGAACAAAAGCCTAAGCCATCCCCTAGGCTAGTGGCTCCATTTTAGAGAGAGGTAATGAACAATGATGCGACTTGCAGAGTCTCGACTCACCAAAAACCAGCTGGAATTTAATTTTTCATTTCACAGCCCACAGTGCAGGATTTTGAGAAAAGAGTAACAACTGGAAATGATATTTTATTTTTTTTGTTTTTTTGAGACAAGATCTCACTGTGCAGTTTAGGCTGGCCTTGTACTCACCATGTAACTCTGGCTGCCCCCGAACTCGAGGCACTTTTTCTGCCACAGTCTCTCTAGTGCTAGGGTTATAGGTGTGTATATCATCATGCTCAGCACAACTGGAAAGGATTTTAAATAGGAGATTAAAAAGATGATTCAGGAAGGGGTAAAGAAAGACCAAAGAAGTTGTGAGAATATGATCTATCGAAAATTTCAACTTGCAAGATGTTAAGTCTAGAAATGGAAGTCCTGAAGATATAGGTACAAATAAAGTAGCCCAAAATTTCCTTGAAGTTATACATGTGTTCATGAGTACAGCAAATAAATAATCAAAATGTAACAAGCTCCACACAATACTATAAGCTACTATTTCTATCCCTGTGGATTAACATACTCTTCCTTTCAGAGTAACTGCAAATATATAAACCAATCAAGTTCATAACAATCTGTCTTATAAAGAATAGGACTATGTAATTACTACCAGCAAATTTCAACAGAGACTAGTCTGTCACAAATAATAGACAGATAAATAAGATAGTTGAGGATAGAACAATGAATCAATCTATTTACTCAACACTATTATCCTTAAAGCGAAGTCAGAAACTCCCCAAGCAATTCTTACATTGTCAAAAGACTGTCAAATCTAAATAATCTTAATGTGAAATTAAGCAGAATTTAGTTATTTGTAGATTCCCAGACAATAAGAATGAAAATGATATGTAGATAACACATCATTGCCAGATTTACCCAAATAAAAGCTTCTAATCCACAAAGGATTAAAAACACATAAAAAGAGGGCTGTGTGCATTTAGCTATGTAAATGTACTCAAGCCTGGACCGCCTGGTTCAGAATTACATGGAGGATTATACCATCGCGTTTTTTCTGATAATTAATGAACCTTTGAAGTTAGGACTTGTCTGTTCTTTTCATGTCAGACTTTATTTAAAGCTTGATTCTGGCTAATGTCTAACGTGATCAATGAATATTATGCAACAAATAAATTAATTCTTTGTGATATAATCTTTTGTTATTCTAACAACACAACAACAACAACAAAAACTAAGAAGGTTTGTTAGCATTCTCAGCTACTTCCTTGAAATAAGACACCAACAGTTCTGAATTGTTACTATGTAGACTTGCATATAATACCTGGGAACCAAATGTACCAAAGGCAGGGGAACCTCAAGCTACGTGGGCATCTACAGTGGGGTTGGCAGGGGCATGATGAAGCTGGACTAGCTGAGACTAGCTTTTACAGGTCAAACTGGGATGAAAACATCAAGACAACAACAATAATAACTACTAACAAACCATGTTTTATAAACCAGGGTCTTGGGCTGGCCTTACTAGGTGGGGAAAGGGAGCTGAGAGGAAGAAATTCCAACACAGTCCATCCAGTCAGAACTCATCATCTTGGCCTTGCAACCTGGTTTCCTCCAAAGTTCCTCATTAGGATTCTCACCTTCCATTTGGCTCAGCAAGCCAGAAATTGGGAATTATTTTCGCTTTTTCCTTCCTTAGACTGCATTGTCAATCTACCACCAGGCCCTCCTCACTTTGCTTTCTATGTATTTCAGATCCTTCTGTTACAGGCAACTGAGTTAGACAAATATTATAGGCAGTAAGTCTAAGCCCTGGGAGGAGCTGGTGCAGAAGGCCGGATAGCTTGTAACTTTGGAGGAGACACTGTGGGCCAGGCCTCAAGACAAAAGCTCAAGCAAATATACCCACACCCTAAGGATTAATATTCTAAACAGTTGTCTATCACTCAGAGGAAGCCAGGAATCATCATCCCAGCCCCCTACAGGAAGAGCCACTGTTCTTTAAGCTTGCTGCTTGCTACGGGACTCACTTCCCCATTTGTTTCAATTTAGTCAATTTTACTTGAGCAGTTAACCTTACTGGTTCTGTCCCACCTTATGGCCACCTTGTGAGTTAAAATTTTGGACCCATCTCACCTTGTGGTTTAACTCTTTAAAAGTCTCAGGAAAAGACAGTCTTTGGCAACTCACTTGGGCCCCTTCTGTCTCTCTCAGACAGAAGCTTTCTTTTTCTCAATAAATATATACTTCTCCTAACCTCCGCTGTTCCTAAAATTTATTCTTCAATTTTAGAGAAAACAAACTCGTACCAGACATCTAGTAGGTTGGGAGTTTCGTCACCCTGTGTCATGTCGCTGCCCCTAACATCCAAGTGCCATCAGTTCTCCTCAGACGTGCTGCAGTGCTCTCCTAACTAGCTTACCAGCAACGGCTCTCGTGCACACTCCAATTGTTCTTCTCCAGTGAAAATGTTTCGTAATAAAGCTCTCCCTGTTGAGTTCTGCTCAAGATTACCAATGTGACCCCCAACCCTGCAAGATGTCCACAGATGCTTTTGCCTTCCCTGGAGTATTCTCGTGCTGACCTTGACCTAGCTAACTCATTCTGAAGGTCTTGACAAGTCGCTCTGATTGCCTATCTATATAGTTTTAGTTACATTATCTTATAGGACCATATTTCCATTATCTTAATCTTAATTTGAAATGAATTTTAATAGTGTGACTGCCATATGTTATTCTCTCACTGGATTCTGAATTCCATGAAGGCGAAAAAAAAATCAATTTTACTTCCTACCAGCATATCCCAAAGGTCCAGAATAATGCCTGGGCATTATTATGACTAATATATAGGTGTAGAGAAGAACATCTACTGTAGAGTAAGTACTGACTGTAAAGTTGGGTTTGTTTGGGGGGAGCAGTTTCTAAGAATACCACTTACTGATGAGTAAGATACCCTTGATTAGAAAAATCCACATATTGCTACATACAGGTACCTACTGAGATATGGCTTATCAGTGGCGTGGCCTTGTAGAATTCTCTATTTATAAAAGGAAAGAGCTCTAAAGGGAGCATCAGTCTTCCATAACTACAATCCCCTTTCCCTTAAAATAGGAAGAAGACTTAAACTCACACATACTTCTCAATTCTCATTGGATTTCTCCCACCTAAAAAGAACCCACTCTTAGATACTGGTCAGATAGTGGCATTTTCCAACTTTCTGCAAACAAAGACAAAAATAAAATACAACACAACACAAAACAAACAAAACTCTGTAGGAAGATTAACTATTGCCATGGAGTAGTATTTCAAAATAAATAATATAAGAACGATTTATTAGTATGGAAGTCAATGTAAAAATGCAATTTTATATAGAATACATTCATCATTTCAAAATTCCTTGACCAGGCAGGGAAGAAAACACCTAATATGAAGAAAAAGAAAAGGTAGAGCGCCCAATGAAGCTATCTGCAGCCTAGGATAAGGCTTGTGTGATAAGACAGATCATACACAACCTACCCAATGTCAACTGTACTCACAGTCACATTCTTTCAACAGGGCTCTTATTGCCCCTATTTCAGCAGGACTGCAGGCATTGGCTGCTTAGAATTTATAAGGACTAATGCTGGACTTGTCTTGTGTTATTGCTTTCTTTTATGAAAGAAATCTGATAATCTGCTTTGGAAGATTCAATTTTATCTTCCCGCCTTCTCACCTCCTCCCAAAAAAGAAAAAAAAAAACCCATGGACGATGTAACACAGGAAGGAATCACTGGGTCAGATTATTCTTAATTAATGGCCAGACTGTCTACACTACTAAAATATGCATGATTTTAACTACTACTTCCATTTCTCTGAATCCTCAAAAGGCAGTTTTGTTTTTATTTTGTTTTGGAGTTTTGTTACCAGGAATCAAACTCAGGACCTCATGTTTGCCAGGCAGCCACTGTGAAAAGGCAGTTTTTGAAGTCCAAATCACACCTGCTTATAAGTATTGATAGAAACCCTTACTTCTATCTGAAAATTAGGTACCTGACATTATTCAGCATACTGTAACATTATTACATTTAGAAATTACATGTACAGGTAAAGTCTTCTAATCATATTGATTAAAACATTTAACATAGAGAAGACTTCCAAACATATCCTTCATTTTATAAAGAAGAGAAATCAAGTGGCTCAGGGCAGCTGACTTGCAGAAACACACATACCATAAAAAGTCACAGTGGGTCATAAAATCCAAGTTTTTCACTCATAAGCACAGCATACTTTGACTTCGGAAAGGTTAGAAATTAAAGGGGAAAAATGCATTAATTCTATTCTCTTTATATGTTTCTTTACATTACTTTTCTTCTTTTGCATTTTTTCTCAAAATCTAATTAACTATAATTTTGATCTATATAATTTATTTATAAAAGCAACATCTATTATCGAATAATAAATTATGTACTTCTAATTAATCAAGTTTGATTGATTTATTATTTACTACCATTGTTTATCTCTCCTTCATGAAAATTAGCTAACCTCTTTTAAATATGGTACAAAAAGGAAATAGAAAAACAAAGGCAGCATCATTCAGCCACACGTAATTGTACTGACTTGATTGGTAATGAATACACATTTATTAATATATAAATATATATATTATATATAATAATCTAAGCTCACTCTATTTCCAAAATAATTTAAAGCCTCGTCAAATATAGACATAAACTCTCCATATATTTTGAGATGTGTCACTAATTTATGTGCTCTACCCTGCAGTGTTAGCATCTGGGGTTGGACAGAGGTTAAAAGGCTTGTAAACAGGCAGCTCCCTGCAAACTACTCATATCTCGAGAAGCTCCTGCTTCTAGCATGCATTAGCATGCATTTTAGAAATAGCGTGAAGAAAGCAGTGCTTATGAAAGTGCTACAGGAAGGGTCAGCTCTGGAAACTGCTACACATTTACTAAACAGTCACATAGCAATCTGATTATATCATTCTCAGGGCCACAGCATCTAGGTTTGAGGTCAAAATGAAGTTAGAGCAAAGAAAGATATAAAAGTTTGAAATTTTGCATCACAGACAGCTGGAGTGCCGTCTTAATTTAAAGAAGAATGGAAAGGTCAATAATGAACACAGATATTCTGTTTTCACTATTTATCTTTTCTATTAAATGAAAGTTGATTCATCTCTACCTTGAGACTTAGAAACAATGTCACAGACATTCATGGTTTGGTACTGAACTTTGCATCTAGGGCCTGCTAAAACTGTGGTTGAGACATTCCCAATATCCTGCTCCCAAGCAGGTGCAAGTGCCAGTAGCTGCTTTAATCCTGTGGGTACCTTATCCCTCCTGCCTGCAGTCTCACTCTCCTGGCATGGGACAGGACACAGTAATTCACTTCACCCAAACCAGTGACTGCTGATCTAAGAATGGAGATGTTTAAAAAAACAAACACACACACACACACAAACTCACATGGAAGCTGAAACACTGAAAGCTTGGGTTTTCCTGGGAGCTATTTGCAACAGCATAGTTGCTATAAAGGCTAAGTATTCTTTATGTGGCAAGAATATGGAACTTAAAATATGAACTTGAACTCAAATTTAAAAACAGTTGTTGATATTGACAATGAACCATTAAAGTATGACTTGGAATAACCAACTTAATGCCTGAACATGATGGCTACTAGTAGTGTTTATTCAGTCTTTAATTCACTAGCTACTTTATCCTCTCTTCGAAATATAAATAGAGCTTGTGCCAGGAACTAGACACACGACAGTAACTCAAACAGACATGGTCCTTGTTTTCAAGAAATGAGGTTCAGTGAATGTTGTCAAACTGGGATAAATGCTTAGGAAGAAAATTAAAGTTAAGATGGTGTCTCGTTTACTTTTCTCTCATTGCTGGGACAAAACACCTGACACTCAAAATGAAGGAAGGAAAGGTTTACTTAGCTCACTGTTTGTGGAAGTTTCAATCCATAATCAGTTGGCTCCAAGGCAGGGTGGCAAGGCACTGGGGCAACACTTCTAAGGCAGCAGCCAGCAAAAGCAGCCAGAGCAAAAGGGGGTAGGTGGGAGAGAGCAAGACCCTTTTCCTCCCTTATATATTGTATGAAGGCCAACCCCTCCCCCCAGGGCAGACGTAGCACTCACAAAACCTCTTGCACAAGATGAGGATATTTACAAAAAGTAAAGTTCCTGGACCCCTGCTGAGTCTCTTAAACTTCTCAAGCTGACACAATGTATCAACCGTAACAAATGGGAAAATTCAAACTTCAGTTGCTCCTCCAAAGACCCCTTCATTAATTTCCATTGCACTGCTAACAAAAACTTTTCCTCTTCTTTTTTTTGGGAAAAGTAAAACAGGTCCCAGTTTGAAATATGACCTTGAAAACATTTATCTAAAAAAATTTTTTAAACTTAGGTTTAAGCCTATTAACCATATTTAGAATATTATAGAAGGTCTACTATTTTGTCTTTTTTTCTATTTTTTTCTCTTTGAAGTATAGAAAATATAACACTGAAATCAAATTTTAAAGATTCACAGCACACATTTCCAAGAGTGACTACTAGGTAGATCTGCCATTGAGCTGTCCACGGAGTTTCAGGAGTTCATCAGTATGTTAAGGTACATCAGTTTACATGAACTTTCCCTTCCTATGCTACAACTTTGAGAAAGCTAACAAGTCAGGGAGCATAATGAAACCACATATTTGAGCATCTGCTATGTTTAAGATGCTGCACCAAGATGATACAGGTATTCCTTTCAGCATACATTTCAGTAAGTTGTGTGTTTTCCATTTTATACAGCTGACTTGATCTCACAGCATATAGGAAAGTTAATTTAAAATCAGCCAAAAAGCTAAATGTAAGTCTTAAAAGATCACACACAGAAAAATCTTTGCACTCTTGAACCAGGTAAAGATTTTCAAAGATGTGATACCAAAGCATGATAAATAAAGAACAAGATGATTGACAAACTGGGCTTCATTAAAATGTATAACTTTTGTCTTTCATACACCATTAAGAAAAGTGAAAAGACAAGACAAAAACTGGGCAAAGATATTTATAAATTATAAATTTGATAGAAGATTCATGTACAAATATTTTAAAATCTTGCAACTCAATGTAAGACAACTCAATAAAATTATAAGTATTTTACTGATTGAAATAGGGTTCTCAACAAAGATACATGAATGGCTAATCAGCATCCCAAAAGATGCTCAAAATCACTAGTCATTAGGGAAATACAAATTTAAATCACACTAAGAAGCCACTACATACCTCATAGAATGGTCATTATCCACAAAACTAATAACATGAGTAGGTGTTGACAAAGATGCAGAAAAACCATATTGCCGGTGGGAATGCAAAATGGTATAGTCACTTGGGAAAACAATTTGGTAGCTGCCTATGAAGTTAAAAATATACACTAACATATAACTAAGTAGCTTCCTTCCTACATATTTACTCAAGAGACATAAAAACATATATTCACTCCAGAAGAATTGAAAACAAGTGTTCAAAGTAGCATTCCAGTGTAAACTGGAAACAAAATGTTATCAACTGATAAATGGATAAACTGATGGGTCCCCCCTTAGGTGTATTTCACCAGGCCATCATGACATTGGTCCAAAATGGCAAAGTAGCTAGAAACAACAACTTATCTGACTCCCTTTTTTCTTCTTCCCTCAACCCAAAGTAGACTTCCTGTCCCTGTTCCTGGGCGCCAAAGTAACCTCCAATCCACCACTAACACTACCCCCCTGCCTGATCCCAAACTTCTTCCTACCTGACCAGAGGTGCTAAAGGCACCTGCACTCCTTTGTTCCCTTAGAGGATACTTGAGTCTCTTCTGTACCCGCAATAAAGGGCTCTTTTTTCTCTCTCATTTTGCACCAAAATCTTACCAAAAAATCTAGACATAAACAAAATGCTGTGTCCATACAACAAAACATTATATTCAGACTAGGAGAAAAAGTCCAAGGCAACAAAGAGACTTATACATAGAATACAAAAAGAACTCATTACACGTTATTAACCCCACACTTAACTCTCCTAAACCTTTTTTCCTTAAACACCTTGGTTCACCACAATGTTTAACTGGACCAAAGTCCACTAATAGCCATCAATCTTCACTGGGGTATCCTGTAAAATCTTTTAGATCAGCACCTGATGCAGCTGAGGGGATCCAAGGCCCATTAACATGGAACAGCATAACCTGATGCTCTAAGATGGGATGTGACTTCCCAAAGCTGAGGTGGCCTCACTGACAAGAGGTGTCTCTTGATCAAGTTGGTGTCTGCCACTGTTGTGTCTGCATGGCCACCAGATTTGAAACTCTGGGGCACATCAAAATCTAGGAGTGAATAGGGATCAAAAATGCATTTCAAGATCCCACAGCATGAAGGTTTCTGGGAACTTTTTTGATTTTCAAATTCATTTGGGTATTTTATTTTATCCACAGCGTTTTCATCATTGCTATACCTATTCCTATATATCCCGGACTCTCCCATTATGGCGAACACAGACCTCAACACAGATTTTAGAAAAGAGAATATTGGATATTCCCCGCAAAACAGGTAGGTTTGGTTCAGGGTGGTTGTTACCTTTGAGTTTAAGCACTGTGCTGAGAAGAGATGATGACATTCTGAAACTAATAACATTACCCTCAAGTTCAAGGTAGATTTTGTTAGACTGAAGATGAAATGCTATACTTCTAATCCTCTTGGAAGGAAAAGGTCAGGGAAAGAAATGCCAGGAACCTGTGCCCTAGCAATCAGCTCCACAAACCAGTCACTTTGAGATAATTACCAAAAGAGAAATAAAAGCAATACTGTCAAACGAGGGAGGTGTATATTTGAAGAAAAACATAACTGACAGTGTGACTCCATGACAACTAGGTTAATCTTTTGCATGGGATATCAGGGTAATGACATACTTTTCTTCAGAGAAGCATTAGTGCTAAATAGAAATTGTCAAAATGATAGCTACAAAATTATGGCTGGTAAGATTTTTCTTAAACATTTTATAAAAAAGAAACTGGATACAATTGTAACTCAAATAAGAGACTCAACATCCACCGTTATATAACAAAGAACTTCCTATGAGAGACCGTGTGGTGGCACATGCCTATAATTCCAGCCCAGTGAGATGCTGAGGGAGCGAGACTGCAAATTTGAGTCCAGCCTGGGCAACACAGAGTTACACAAAACAAAAAGACTCCAAGGGCCTGGAAAATATTTAATAAAATCTTGAGATAGTTTATGAAACCCATGAGACAGATCAGTGCCTAAGGGAAGGGCACAGAGAAAACTGAGGATATAAATGGGCCTTTCTGGGAACTTCTGTCCAACAACTGTGGTTTCGGGTCTTCAAAGGTACCACCATATTCAGCTTCTAAATGACCTCGGGGTTCTCTAGTTGTTATTATAAAATCCTGTCCAAAGTGGTAACATTGTTTTTGCCTTGGTTGGGCAAAGTCTATTAATCTAGCAGTCTAAAGCTGTGTTTATAATGGTGCAGCATTATGTTTTGTTAATAATTGTACTACCTTGTGTACTCTTCTTTTTCAAGATACTTAGGAGAATTTAAACTACTAAACTATGTATCATATAAGAATCAGGAATATTAAGTACTTAGAAAAATATACATATTAACTTTATAATCATAGTTAAGAGGTCCTTGGACAGTGATGGGGAACCTTTTCAAGACTGAGTGCCAAACAGCAATCCAAAACCCATCTGTTATGGCAAAGTGCTAACATAATTGAACCTGAATATTGAGACTTTAGTTTAGAAAAACCACCTCTACACTTAACATTTTTTGTCTTAAAAGATAAAACACAGTAATGTGTGCTATAGGTTTGCCACCACCACCCTAAAAGATTACCTAAATGTAAGATGGTAATGATTCACTCTTTAAAATGTATGCATGACCAATAACCAAGGAGGAAAAAAGGAGGTTTTTCTTTTTCTTATGCAAAATTAGATTTACAAATAAAATTTAAGTTGAATAATATTAAAATCAAAGTAGTAGCAGATATTTTATTATGGGTATGAGTCTTCCTACAAAAGTAAAAATCCACTGAGGTGAAGTGAAGCCTTTTACCTCACAGGCTCCCAGTCTATAATGGTTCTAGATAGAGACAGACAGACAGAGAGAGACACCACAAGGACACCACACTGAAAGAGGAAATGGCAAGTGAGCTATACATGTAGAACCCTAAACTAAGACAGTTTCTAAATCATTTGCTATGGTCCTCTAAACATCCCTATGTGAAGGCTTGGTCCACAGGGTGTTATGGACTTTAATAAGCGAGGCCTAGTGGGAGGTCCTTTGGTCACTGAAGCATGCACTAGGACTGTGGTACTCCAGTCTCTCTCTGTCTGTCTGTCTCTATCTAGAACCATTTGTCCCTATCATGACGTTCTACCAACCCTCTTTCTTACCAGAGGCCAGACCAGCGATGACACCTGATTTTGAACTTTGAACTTCCAAAGCTGTGAGCTAAATAACTGTCTCCTGGATCATACATAGCCTGTGCTATTTCATAACAATGGAAGAAAGCTGAATAATAATATAACCTTTTCTGACAAATATTCATTAATTCTAGAAGAACCAGACTGTCTAGAGGAGCAAAAGAGGTTACACATAGAGAATCGAGGTAAAAAGAACTAATCTGGAACAAACACGAAAATGGCCTAGGATAGGATGTAACTAAGCTGAGGTGGCCTTACTAACACGAGGTATCTCTAGGTAAAACTGGTGCCTGCCACTGTTGTGGGTCTAACATGACCACCTGATCTGAAACTTCGGGGAATCTCAAAATCTAGGACCAAACAGGGATCCAAAATGTACCTCAGGATCCCACAACACAGAATATTTCTGGGAAAAAAAAAATTTTGTTTCTCAAACTCACTCAGTTTACTTTCTGTGCCTCAAGAATACACAGATCACCCTACACCTATGCCTGCCAGAGGGGCTGGGCAGTGAGGTTCTGAGCACAGAAGAGCTCTCCAAACTGGCAGGTGGAGGCTGGGTTTTACTTTCAAGGAAGATAGAAGGTCTACACAAGCTGCACAGGGCCACAAAAAGATGTCAGAAAGTAGGGAAACAAGAAGGAATGGAATGCAAAGGGGGAGTGCAGTTTTAGTTAAAAAAAAAAAAAACAATCAATCAAACAAAAAACTGAGGCTGGGAAGTGGAAGGAAACTACTTATACCTGAGGGAAAAATTACCTCTAAGAAATGCAGTTTGTACTTACAGCCCTTGAAAACCAAAGGCTATGCTATTCATTCCTTCAAACCCTGAAGAGTACTGTTTTTATATTTTTTAGAAATTTTAACAGGAATACAGGCAGTCCTCACGGAAATGTCAGTGATGGACTCTTTGCTTTCCAAATTCTAACGGGTCCTGTTTCTTTTCTCACTCTTAAGTAGTGCATGTCATGGAACAATCTAGCGTCCACTGCATCTCCTCCTCCCTTGAAACGTGCTTCAGGCTCAGAACAGAAGAAGCAGGTACCAGTCCTGTACCAATGTGGGCCTGCATGCTCCACGATCCCAGGCTTTGGAGTGGCTAATAGGAGGCTGCAGAATCTCTGCTTGCTGAGTTCTTTCAGGTGGGCAACTTTCATTCCCATCAAAATAGTGAAAGACAAAAAAATCCATCAGGAATGTGTTGCAATTTCATAGACTGACAGATGGAGTCGTGTAGTAATACATTTTTTATTACTTCCTTTGACAGCTACAGATTGCATACTTGGTTTAACTGGGCTGATATACACATTCTGCAGGTGCACCGTTGAGAGAATTGTTTTGGACATTTTTTCTGGCTATCATAGAAATAAAATACGTAGGTAGAAAAAGGAATTTCCGGCCATGTTGGAACTTAGGGTGCTGAGCCAACCAGTAACTAGCCTGCCGCCCTGGTAAGTGACTCTGGTCTGGCAAGCCACGGCCACCCCAGGGCGGAGAAACAAGAAGCAATAGCGTTTCCTGAGATCCGCGCCATGTTGGAACTTAGGGTGCTGAGCTAACCCAGCAACCAGCCTGCCGCCTACCAGGGTGCGGGCTTAGAATCAAACATACCATACCCCCCCCCCCAACAATCAGGATCCAGGGATCTGGGTGACCATATGTGGTACAGCAAGTGGGGGGAGTTTCCTTCTACTACCTTTGAAGGCAGATATTTTTATCTCCGTTTTGCTTTGTCCTGATTAACAGTGTTGCTCTACTCAATATTCTGTTTTGATGTGTTCTATAATGTTGTGTTTTGATTTTGCTGTACCTAATAGAAGAACAACTATTGTGAAGATAAGGAGATACACAATGGTGCCTCTTATTGTTGTCCTGGTGACCTGCTGTGATGTTCTGTGCCAATTTCACTATACTGTTTCAAATGGCTTTATTCCATCCTGTTTTGTTGTATAGTACTACCTCCAAGTTAATGAAAATTAAATAAAAATAAAACAATAGAACATGAGAAAACAAGGTAACAAAATACCTCCAAAAACTCCCAACTTCATCAAAGCTGATCCATGTGACATGGATGATGAGAAACTCAAAAACAAAACAGAATTATGTAAGGTGATTAAAAAGGAAATAGCAACAACAAAACATATCAATAAGGTACTGAGCAAGCTGAAACATGATATAACTACACAGATAATGTACTTAAAAAAGCAAAAGGAGGAAAAGAAAATGTGCTAAAGGATAGAACAGCATGTATGTTTAAGTGTGTGGGATTGATAACCATATTACCAAGTTTTTATTGGATCGTTGAACAGAACTGTTTACAGCCTCACTGTTTGTTCACTTTGTATGCCTTAATATTGTAACATGAACAACTATTTCTAAGAAGACAATATGTGATTTATCAAGTAGTGATTTCTTAATGGTTTTTTTTTGAAATTCTGTATTATTTCTACCCTTTTTTGTTTTGCTTTTTTTCTCTTTAAATAAAATTAAAAAAAAAATTAAAAAAGATTAAAAAAAGAAAAAGGAATTTCCTGGTAGTCCAGAGAATGCTTCTCCCTTCTGCTCCAAATGCTCTGCAGTCACACAAGCCCACTGTGTAATTGCTAAACTGATTTGCAAGTATGGACAGGCCAGCCTACATTCAAAGGTTGTCATCTGCTGGGTTTATGAAATAAGTGTAACCATTAATTATATATAAGGAAATTACCATTTTTCTTTCTAAAGCATCAAGAAACATAAGGGATTACATATATGTCACACATAAATAAATACTTGGGGCAATTAAACTTGATATCTTAAATTTGATTTTCATAGTTAAAACCTGAAATTACACTGTAGCCTAATAGCAATTCTAGCTAACAAGTTCCTGAAGCTTGGGGAAAGTAGTTTAATAGCCAGTAACACTGCTGCCTTTCTACATATGATGAAGGATTTTTCTCAGTGACACTCACACCTCATATACACATTGTTTGAATTAGAGTTTTCAGACAGAGGGAAAACTCATTTTCTACCACCAGTTTTCTATGCCATAGGTGTATCATCTAATTAAAAAAACTCTTCCAAGGAATGTGAAGAGTATTTAGTGTTTGCACCAAATTATTATTCTGCCATGATCTGTAAAATACATGGACAGAAATAGACTTGATTTATATTTTTCTTATGTCCTGGTGAAACTCCATATTAGGGAATGGAGCAGGATCCTCATCTCCAAAAAGATACACATTTTTTGAGCATTTATGTCACTAATTTATTTACAAACGTATCTAGTATATTATATAAATTCAAGAGTTGGATCTATTTCCAAAGAGACTGCACCTCTCCCTCTCAAGACACTCCTCATAACTGTTAAATGAATGAATTGAAACATCCTTCCTTCTTAAGTAATCAGTATCTTAGAGAGTAAGAGGTGTACCAAATCCAGATCCAAGGTGTGAGGTCATCACAACCAGCAACTGCCACTTGTTTTCACTGAAAATGACAAATTCTTCCTGGCTGTGGACCGTGGAGGTTGTAAACCTCTGGTTGCTACGTCCCTATTGGAAATTGCAAAGAAGGCACAGATATTAAAGGAAGAAGAAATAACACCACACCAAGTCCTCCTGTTCTCACAACCTTGTTCCCAGTGTGCCAAGATGCTGTTCACGTAGATGAACATCAAAAAATGGAAGTAGGGTGATTTGGCAATTAGGTCCTATGGTTTGAATAATGCTGTGTGTTATAAACATATCTATGCTACATCATACAATGTATAGGAAACTGCTTTTAACATATTAGTTGTACATGTAACTTATATTTTAAAATTTAACCTTGAATTCTTCTATTTCAAACTTAAGTCCAGTTAACATACTACAAAGATACGTAGTCACTTGATTCAGTAATTTCTGTGGGAAACACAGATCTGGATTCTTGTTAACTTTAAAAGGCTTATCTTTTAAGCCTGTGACTCTGCATTGTGGGGACTTAGATAATAACTAGGCCAAACTGCATCACTAACAGGGTGGACCTACAGAGTACTCCCACAAATGGGCCAGTACAATGCAATGCTTCAGAGAAAAGGAAAAACCACTCTACCAGGAAGTCAGGGCTTCTGGCGTCACAAGGTAGTCCTCTCAAGTTCACAACCTAGCACTGCAGGATGATATACTTACAACAGCTAATTTTATGTCAACCTGACGGAGACATGTGGTGTTCAGATATGTGGTCAACTGTATTGTGGATGTTTCTGGGAGGTGTAATATTTAAACTGATAGACTGAGTAATGCAGATTGCCCTACTTATTGTGTGCACACCTCATTCAATCAGTGGGTGGCCTGAGCACTCCTCAAAGGAGGGAATTCTTTCTGTTGATTACTTTTGGGCCTGAGTGTGTATTTTCTCCTGTCTTCAAACTTCAGCTCATAAACTCTTCCTGAGCCTCCAGCTCACTGCAGGTTATTGGGACTGGGATTTCTCAGTCTCTACTACCAGCCTGCCTTTGCCATAGACTGAATGAGTAGGGATTACACCTTTTTTCTCCTTATGCTCACCAGCACCCAGTTTGATGTGCAGCACCCAGTAGGTACTCCCCAGTGAGTGCCAACTGAGTGCTTGAAGCAAGTAATCCTACCAAGAATCACATCACCAAAGGGTGACTGTTTTGTGGAGTGCCAGTGGTGACACTGGAAGGAGAACTTCCGCTAGAGGCCTGCTAACGACACAATTCACTGTACTGGAATATGAATGAACCTTGGGGTTTTTAGTTTTTAGTTTGTTTCAGCTCATTTGCTTTAGAAATATTTCAAATAAGGTCGTGTTTCTTTCCATCCTTATCACTCTTAATAGCATAGAGCAATAAGCCTAACAAAGTGGTCTGAATCCATGTTTTTTTAGGTCCAGAAGATTAAATCCCAGAAATACTTACGAGTAATCTGCTAGGGTTATATTTAAGGTTACACCTGTACATAATGCATGATTATTACTGTCAAATAGTCATTTTCCCAAGCACAGAGAAAAACCATCCACAGAGACCCAGGACAAGGCAGGAGCGATGAATGCATTATATTACAGTTTGGCTTGCCAAATTCACACACTCAGAAAGAAGGGACAACAGGATCACTACTGGAGTGACTCCTCTGAAGTCCACACTATGGGACTTGATCTCTGCTTGAAAAACTTGTGCAAAATGAAACATCCTGCTAGAAGCAAGCCTACAAAAAAGTCAGTCTTCAGTTCTGATAATCAGTATCTCCTCTAAATGAAACCAGGGTGTTCACTGTGGTAGCAGAGAAAAGAGGAAATGGACAGCACCACTGTTCAGGTCTACGCCACAATTAAGGAACACTCAAAGTACTGCAGCTTTTTGCCTGTGGACTTCTGTTATTTCCATGTGAAATATCCAAGGATCTAAACACATTCAGCATAAAATAAAAGAATTCACAAAAGAATTAAAATTTACTAACTCTTTGCAGCAGAAAATAAGCAGTGGATTTACTTCTGCTATGGTCTGAGCATGTCTCCAAAACTGCTAAGGTGATACACAGTGTTCAGTAAGCCCTTCCAGAGGTTACCAGGTGACAAGGACTGCTCTGTTGCTAATGGAACTCAGGCCCATTTAAATGGGCTTGTCCTTCTCCTTCCACCATGAGGGTACAGCAAGAAGGCCCTCACTGGACCAAAGGCCTGAGCCTTGGTCACAGAACACTCAAACTCCAGAACTGGGAGGAATACATTTCTGTTCTTTACCTATTACGCAGAAAATTAGTCTAAGTTCACAAGGATACTATTTAGGATGACAAAAACCATGAATAGGAAGAGACATGAGCTGCTCAAAGTAGCAAGGAAACATTGCTGAGAAGGTTCCATTGCTTTGGTCTTAACAAATTACACTGGCAGCAGGCAGCCAATGAGACCTACTCACCACGATGTCCTCAGGAAATGTATCTCTGCTAAAGGAGCCGTCATCAAACATGACCTCGTAGAAGGTCTGCGACGTCACAGCCATCACTCTGCAGCTGTAGTAGCGGGTGTTCCGATGCTTTGTGATGACTGTCTGGCCCACGGAGATGGCCTTCTCACAAGCCTTAGACTTCTAAGAGGCACAGCAAGTTGGAAGAAGAGAGGGGGAAGACAGAAAATAAAAGAAATATTTAGTTAGAAAATAATAATTGGTTTAGTCAAAATTTTTTCAAAAATTTGAAATTTAGGATTGGAGCATAGTTTAAAATTTAAAAACTGCAAGAATACAAACTATATAAAGCCAAGAGTAGTGGCACACACCTGTAATCCTAGCTCTTGGAAAGCCAAGGAAAGGATTCCAATGAGTTCGAGGCCAGCCCGGGCTACCTAGAGAGTTCAAGGCCAGCCGAAACTTCATAGCAAGGCCCTGTCTCAAAACAAACAAACTAATAGAGTACAAATAGCATGAACACTTACATACTGTTTGATTCTTTACTCAGATTCATCTGTTGTTTATTCCTATTAATATTTTACCATTTGCTTTATTGTTAGTATATTCTGTGTACTATCTGTGTCTTTACAGAGAGGTGGGGAAAAGTGTGTGTGTGGTTTGTTTCTACTGAACCATCTGCAAGCGATAAACTCATGATATATCACCTAAATTTACTTTCTAAAAACAAAAATATTCTGACATAATAATTACTACAGTTCAATCATCAACATAAGGAACTAATAATACTTTAACCAGGGACTCATACTCTAGTTTGTTAATTGATCCCATAATGACTTCTACAATATCTCTCTCCTTTGCCATCAAACTTCCAAGTATGGGATCTAGTGTAGAGTCATGTGTTACATTCAGTTGTCACATTTCCTTAGATGACTCCTTTAATATGGACCATTTCCATAGACCTTCCTTGGGTTTTATAGTAGGGATACTTTGGAAAGATATAATTCTTCCTTTTTCTGCTTTTCAATGGAGCATCTGTTTGATGTCTAATGTAGACTTAGGTTACACTTTCTTGGCCAGAATCCCACATAGGTAAAATATGTGTCTTAGGATATTTCATCTGCAGACACAGGATATATACATGCCTTTCAATGGTAATGTCAATTTTGATCTTGATCAAGTGTGATCCAATTTCTTCACTTAATCACTATTTTTCTCTAACACTACTGAACAGTTTGTGGGACATTTTAGCACCATGCAAACACCTTATTCCTCATATATCCCTCATGATCCACTGACGAGCCTCTCATACTCTTTACTATGATGGTGTGTGCTGGTTGTCCGGCTCCAGCACACCCTTCAGATTTACTAGTTAGTATTTGATACAAGGGGATCTCTCATATCTCTCTAAGTTCATCTCCCAGCATCCACGTGCCCGGCCTTTCATTCATTATCAGTAAAGATCTGAGTAATGATCAGCGGAGTAATTTTTTCTTCCAAATTGTTTATCATTCCTACTGTATTTCACTATTTTGGTGCTCAAATTGGGACAATACCTCCTCAAGCAGATTTCCATGTCATCTCTTTTTAAGGCAGTTTTTTGCTATTTGCCTGATGAGAAGTTCCAGGATCATCTCATCCCAGTCCTTAAGTTAACCATTCCAAGAGCATGGTTAGTTTTATTTATTATGCATTTTTAATTAGTACTATGGACAGTAGTAGGCCAAATTGTGTATAGTCACAGGTACAGAATGGGGTATAGGAACTTACTGCAAGAGTCCAAGTGAGAGATGAGGACCTGGAGCCAGGGACTGGGGTCAAGGATCCTTATGATTTGGGGAAAGTGGCACCCCACAACACAAACACATTCCCTCTATGTAGGGTAAACTGGCATCTAGTTTCCCTTGTAACTAACAACAGGTCATTTTTCTGTTGGAAATCATTCCTCAGTGATTGCTAAATTGTTTAGGAAACTTTTCTGTGCCTCTAGGTATAGTTATATGCGTGAGCATTTTGATAAAGCACATAGGTGATAACCCTGTAGTGATTTTAAATATACCATACTTAGAGTAGACATCTCGATAATAAATCAACAGCTAAAAGGAGCATATTACATATGCTGAAATAATTACTCAGTTTGCTACTTCATTTCCCTGCCCATACACTTCAATATACCAAGTAAGAGAACAACTTAGGTAAAATAATTAATATGAGCCACAGGCATAGCCTCCAAAACTGGACCCATGACAGTAACTGAAGATTGCATAGGTTACAAGTAATTCTAGGGTGCTATTACACAAAGTTTGTGGTTATACACAGTGGCCCTGAGTGATCTGAATTAGGCCAATCTTAGGACATTTTTACAGATGTTGCCCCTCTCTATCAAAATTACAATTACTTTAATATATTAGTTCTTCTGTGCACATTTTATTAAAATTGGAATTTACTTCCAAGGAGGTAATGCAGTTTGGGTTTGAATTCTAAACTCTGGTTCTTATTAGCTGTGATCTTGAGCGTATTATTTAACCTTTATTGGCCCCACTTGGTCATCTCTAGAAGAGATAATATATTAAAGATTTGCTTAAAATAGGATGAAGTACATAAAATACTGAGATTCACTGGTAGGAGTTTGTCAGATGTTAACTAGTTTCGTTTTAGGAAGTGGAGAACACACTTGGTTTATTCACTACCATTCTTTCTATTGCATCTGGTAGTCATGTACGACTGAGCAGCTACCTGCCCCTGACTACTCACCCAATCCAGCCCCTGGTCAGGCAACCATTCTTTACTTCACACACTCCAGCAGCCTCTACCTTGCCAAACTTGTGCACATGGCTATGGTCTCTAGGAAGGAAGGCATAAACTGTCTACTCCCTCAGCACCAGTGGGAAGCCCTCCAATGCCTTCGTTTCCAATTCTGTTAAGGTCCTGGCCACACAAACTTTTCATTTATTGCCCCTCTTATAACAGGGACAGAGCTTGTTATCTACCCCCTCCATGCTCAGTACCAGGGGTTAAAGCCAAGACATAGTGAATGCAAGCACTCTACTGCTTAGCTGCATTTGTACCACTTTAAAAATTTTTTGTTTGACCCAGTCTCCCTGTGGGCACACGGGTGCAATCATTTTCAGGATGGAAGAGGAATGAATCGATTCCTTCACTGTCCAGAAAAGGCACAGAGAAACAGAGGGGAGTTTTAGAAAAAATATTCCTCTTTCTTGGGGTGGGGGGTGGATGTGCACACAGGTAAAGGGAGGAAATAAAAAAGGTTTGCAGTAAATTCACAGGGTCTAGTAAAGTATAAGAGGTCAATCAAGCAAGGATATGAGACTGGCTTTATAAGAAAAAGGCTAAGCCCAGATCCCAAGCATCTTCTTCCTGCTTAGGACATGAAATTTCTACCCAGCAGACTGGTTGGTTAGAAAAATGGCTAGCACACAACTTAAATATACAACCTTCAACTAAATAAAAATTTCTAAAAGCTTCAAGCATGACCATTTCATGGAACATACTAAGGAAAACAGATTCTTTCATAATGCTATTTCAATAGGTTTTCTGATTTATTTTTGCACGAAAAATTTATTGAAAAGCATACCCCATAACTGATTACATAGATCTTCAAAAATATTTCCTGTCAGAAAGTTCTAAGAAACTATTGATGTTCGGAATATCATTTCCAATCAGAGAAGACAGACATTTTGCAAGGGCTCCATCAGATAAAATAAAATGGCTGTGTTATTTTACAGATTAGTGTGCAGGCTAAGGTTGTGAAAACCAAGTTTTCTTTAACATGAACCAAGCAGGAATAAATAAACAGTGATAGAAAGAAAGAAAGAAAGAAAGAAAGAAAGAAAGAAAGAAAGAAAGAAAGAAAAGAAAAGAAAAGAAAAGAAAAGAAAAGAAAAGAAAAGAAAAGAAAAGAAAAGAAAAGATGGAGGGCCCTCTCATCTTTAAAAATTCTTAGAGCCAATTAAGGTATGAGGATGGTTACAGAAATTCCACAAAAGCATAATAAGTTCCTGGGAATCAAAACATCCACGTATTTTAAACACATGTCCATATGCAACAGCCAGTTAAATTCTTCCAGCAGTGTGAGATGGTTGTTAGTCTGAACAGATTATGTAATTGAGGTACAGTCAAGCACCTTCTCCAAGACCTCAGAGAGGGCGAGAGGCAGCCTGGAACATGCTCTCCTCTGACACGAGTACTCAGTATCACTGACCAGGAGAAAGAATGAGAAAGAGAATCAAGGAGAAATTACACTAACCAGCAAGGACTAGCAGAATTTAGGCCACTGCTAAAAGTTTTATGTTCTTCTTTTTCAAATTTCATTAATTGAATACTTCTGCTCTAGATACCTCTTGAGATACTTCCCACATAAGAACTGATTTAATTTTCCAATATACACAATGTTGGATTCACAACTTGAATCTGGTGTATAATCAATGAGGAAGATATAGAGTGTATAACCACATATGCACACACTCTGTCATAAACTGTAAAAATGACTGCAAAGTTCCTTCCTGTTATCTTCTGCAATGTGATTTTGCAGTTCCATCAGGGATTGGAGTCTATTTCTCACCCTGCGCATCTGTGCTACACTGTGGTTTAGCTTGCTTTAGCCAAAAGAATACATTGGAAGAAATGGTATAGCAATACAAAGTTTTGTGGCCAAGAAGCTTTGTACACTTCTGTATTCCTCTAGGAGCCTTAGACCCCACCATTGAACAAACCCAAATTATCCTGTGGGCAGAAGGGGTATTACATTGACTACATTGGGGGCCCACACATGTGAGAGAATCTAGCCAAGATGAGCAAGCTGTTTTGCCACTAAGCACAGATGTATGAGGCAGCCCTGTCTGGAACGGAATATCCATGCAGCTATATCTAGCCCAAAGTAATGATCTACAGAATCATTAGTGAAAAAATTATCACTGGTTTAAGCCACTAGTGCTAAGAGAGTTTACAAATAGATATACACACCTACAAAATGGAATACAAGAGAAAATATACTATGCGGAACCTTTTAACAACAGTCTTATTAAAAATGGCAATGCTATTTGTACAATGGTGCTTGTATATACTAATAAAAGGACACAGTAATGAAATAAAACTCATTAAAGGCATCTCATAAAGGGTAAATTATGGAGGCCAAAACAGGTAATTTTTTAGTGATCTAACCTGACACAGGAGTCTAAATACTAAGAGTGGACTATATGCTGCACTCTCAAATGTCATTTCATCTGCTTGTGTTCTGACAGAGAGCAGAGAGCAGTTAGCCTCTAAGCCAGATCTCAGAGGAAAGAAGTTCTGTGTGGCAGAATAAGGGAGATTTCCTGGATAAGCATTCTCATAATCAGACTTGCAAGGCTAAAGAGTGTCCACACCTTGAGGGCGGCTCACCATGGGATGAGTCACTAGCAGAGATGCCTTTTGGCAAGAATTTCCAGCTGAGCTCTCCATCTAAATAAGACTAAGAAAGGTTATAAACCCAAATACAACAACATACACAAAAGCCTAAAAAGCCAGCAAGGATGAACAGGTAAAGGAAACTAACATAGCAGGTGAATATGCCAAAAATCATATTTTTGTATGTATTTCTCTCTCACCTTTGTTATTTCTCACTAATAATGAGAAAATACTATTATTCTATTTCTTCAAGGAATTCATCTTATAAAAACTCCTCAAGGACTAGGAAAATAAATTAGTACAGATTGTTTTTTTACCAAACTTACATAGTACAAGTCACTAATCTAAACTTACTCAGTAATAATGAAAACTTCATAAAATGAAAGCTAGACAAAAAATCCTACCAAGAAAAAAAATTAAATCCCTGGGCATCCATGAAGAAATAATTGCTCTTACAGCACAAATGCACATGCAGACTCATAAAAATGTCACAAATATTTAATTTTCTACAATGTCTTTTTGCTCACACGTTGCTACGGCTTGTATCTAGTTGCCACCTCCCCTACCACCACCCTGCCAAGTCTCATGTAGTCATAGGTAGGGCTTTTTGGAGGTGACTGGAGCTAAGGTTTGTCCTGCTGGAATCAAGGATATGATGCTGGAACTGATTCACAGTGTGATGTTAGGATTAAGGATGGGTACCCTGGGTAAAATAAAAGGGACAGAAAGAGGCTTGTCACTTGCTTGTTACTTGCCATCTGCCTGTCCTGCCCAGCTATCGCCATGAACCGTTTCTCCTGGTGATGGCTCTTCTACCAAGCCACCCTGCCTTGGAGCCAGCTGATTATGAACTGAAACAAACTGAGAGTGAAATAAACTTTTCCGTGAAATGACAAAAGTAACTAAGACACATGTACGTTTATTTTTCATGTTTTTTTAACCGAAAGTATAGAATATGGTGGGAGATGCTGATACGCTGTTTCCTACAAGATTCAAGGTCTTATTCACTTTAATGTCTGAAGAAGTATAATAAACATGATATACTGAGGAAAAAAAAATAATCCTTTTCCATCTGAACCATGAGCTCACCTCAGAGGTCCTACTCAGTACATGAAAAGGACTAGGGAGACACATCTTTAGATGCAGCTGAATATTTGTTTAACTGTGCTAATGTAGGAACCTTGCAACAGAAAGGTGCCACTTGCTACATATTCAGAATGGTAAGGAACTACATATGGAACAGAGACAAGAGTTCATGTCAGTTACACTGGCAGAGTTGGTAGTAGCCCAGTCTAAGCTGCAACTTGACAAGAGTTTCTCTTGGAGTCACATCCAATCTCATCAGTTGTTGGAGGACATGCCAGCCCTTGGAAGCTCTGCCTTGGGCTTTTCTCTTTCAGAAGTTCTTTAGAATCCTTAGGAGGCAACAGTGAAATCTGCCAAGAATTACAGATTCAACACAATCCCAAGCACTCCCAGAAAGGTGTGTGTGTGTGTGTTCAGAAATTACAAACTGATCCTAACATTTATTTTTTTAAAAATGCAATTAGATAAAAATAAATGAAATAGAGAATTTCATAAGATAAAAAGAAAACGAAAAGCACATATTTGACAAGATGATATGATTATTTTAAATAACCTCTGCTAGAACATTTGCAACAGGAAGATGGTATAATAGGGTACAAAAGATGTGCTCCTCTTGCTTTTATGATTTGTGATTATTATTTATAGCTGGTGAATGCATTAGAAGTAGCTAAAATGATCCAAAAATTTTCTCAGCAAAACAGGCAAATTAAATAGTTTAACATGTCTTCTGTACCACCAGTGAGGAAATCAAGGTAAGCGTGAAATCATGAAACTAGCCCAAGCCACAGTCTCAGGTTAGAAAAAAGACTAGTAAAACTGTATAGTCTAAAAGAAGTACCATGTGCCCTGACACTGATGATCTGAAATTCTGAGTCTTACCAAGATGCATATGTAAAATGTAAAGAGCAAATGAAAAAAATGTACTATGTATGAAAATGCACCATATACTATGAAAGAAACCGCACTGATGTTAGCTGTTATTATTTTTAAAATTCTTATTTACATTAATATATTGCATCCAGCAAAAATTGGTGGTTACCTTGAACAGGAGACAAAATTAGGACTGAAGCAGCATTGTGCTATAAAGACACACTGCTTGTATTTGAGAGAGACTGAGACCACACAACCTTTCTAGGTTTCTCTTAATTTCCAGAGAAATAGCCAAAAGTAATACTTAAAAAATACTTGGATTGTAAAGCAAAAGTCAGCCCATTAAAACTGTTGCTGCCAAAATAGTGAGTGTGGATTTTGCCTATCTCAGTATGTTACACACTCTTTAAAATCCATTTTTAATCAAGCAAATACAAGTTCTGATGTGCTAAGGAAAGGTACATAGGGTTCCTGTGGGGACAGGAATGAAACGCAAAGAGCTGAGAGGCGCTGTGGCTGTGACCCTTTGCTTACTCAAATACCCAGGGCCTCTGGTTCTCAATCACCCAGTATTAATCCTAGCAGCCCCTGTAACTTCAACTAAAGCTACTTTCCCCTTATTTGGTAAAAACAATGGTCTGTTCTCCAACTATGTAGTAAAGGTGAAAATGACAGCAGATTTTAATGTAGAATTAAAAGCTATTGAGTATGTTTGTAAATTTTAAATTTCCTTTTATTTCCTATGTTGGGGAAAGGCCTGCCTTGTCCTCAAGGATGGCCAAGAGCAGGGGAAATAGTTCTTAAAGGACTCCTGCTCACAAAAAGGATTTTACTCCTCCCTGCCTTCTGTTCTAAGTGAAGGCTTGAGCAGGTGAACCAAGTAATGGCCAAGAAAAAAAGATTAAATGAGGTTTTATTGAAAAACGTTAAAAACAAATCTTTGTCTTCTAAGGTACTGCTAAGTCAAGACAGGCTGTGTGATCCCTCATGATGAAAACAGGCCAACTTCACATACCAAATGTCAAGAAACTGTCTACTTTTTCTAGAAAGGAAAGAAGCATTGATCTATATTTTGAGAAATGTGCCAAACTTCAAGATGGTCCCAATAATTCAAGGAAGGGCAGGACAATAAAGTTGGGGGATCCCCAGGTTTCCTGAGGCTTTTTAAATTAACCCGGGGTTTTGTGTTTGTTGTTTGTCAAAAGTGAGCAAATAATATAGACTTAGATAGTAGCCTTTTAGATAGAATTGTTGGGAATTATTTCATTTAATTGCCTTTTCTAATGCTTGCAGTTAATAGTCTTAGAAGTTATACTGTGATTATACTTTGTCAGTTATCTATGGGTTTCATTATGACTATGGCATCTAATAATTACTGTTTTCTACAATAAAGGAAGTGAAAACCTTGCCTTTTTGCACTTTATTTGATGTGGGGATATCTAATGCCCTTTGCTGTCATGTGTCTGCTCACATTGACCATGTATATCTTTCTGCTGTATCCATGGTGTTCAACTCTAATACCAGCATTAAAACATGGGATTATGGTCACTATTTAATTTTCTGAACAAGCTATCTGACATTACCACATGCCTTCATTATTAATCCCCAAAAAGTACAAATTGCTGAGAACCTTAAAATTGTCTAGGAACTGAGAAACACTAATTCTGGGGAGGGGGAGAATATAAGCATTTTACATGAAAACATACTTTAATTAGCTATACTAAAAAGAAAAAAAAAGGACACAGAAAAGTCATTCTTGGAATGGAAGATTTGGTTTTCCCTATTAGCTGATCCTTGGAGTGACAAGCATTAAGGGTTATGTACACATCTAGTACTAAAAGGTAAATTAAAATTTTAAATAAAAATCTGCCAAGACCAAGTGTCCAAGCAACCCATTAATAAAACATTCCTTCCTTTGCGTAAGCTTGTCTAACTAACGATCTTGCAATGTAACTTAAAATGTAATAGGACACTTCTTCCCCATAAAAGCCCCAAAACCTCACATGTGGGGGCTGTGGCTCTTTGGGAGAGGCCTACCAGTGTCATAAACTGTTTCCTAAACCTCCTTGGTGCTGTTTCTTCCCATGTTTGGTCTGTTTTCTGCAACATTTCAGCTGACCCTTCATAGTGGGCCCTGAGTCTGCTGAGTAGCTTTTAGGTTCTACCATGCAAGCTGCAGTGAAAATGACAGAGACAAGTACAAAAATCAACCACTCTTGCCAAGATGCTGATTTTTGGGGTGAACTCTTTAAAAACCTTGAGTTAACAGGCAAATTTCACAATGCCAGAATGAAAAGTTTTGGCAATATTCTTCCTATGAAGCCACATTATTACACATAGTACTAAAACAATAATTCAAGAGAGATGAAGACCTGTAAATTTTATAAAATGTTTTATTTTGTTACAACAGCAATCAAGTTAATGGTTTGTAATTTTCTGAAATACTAAAGCACTGCTATTTAACAAGTTATTATTCTAGCATATGAAACATTTAACAATGAAAAATGTTGATGTATTGCTCTGATTATTTTATTTGTAATCAACTAGAGAGGTATTTCTCCATTGTAGTTAAACAATCAGGTTTTTATTAATTATTCCATGCACCCTTAGAGATCTCAGAGCAGGTAAACGTTCTGAGGACAACGAGATTTGCGAGCAGAGCAGCTGTTTCCAGAATAGAGCACAGCAGCCCTGCTGGAGAAAGCTGCTCCAAGCGGCTTCCCAAGCTAAAACACACTCAGTCCCATGAGCCAGGCCACAAAAGTTTTCAGTCCAGAAAACAGAATTTAAGAAGAATTATGACAGCATCCTCTCTTCCTTGAATGTTTTGTATTGAACAATATAAATTATTGACATTCAATTTTAACTTAAAAACAGCAGTTTCATATGCATGTAGTATGCATCACCGGAGTTCATCAGTGTATGCCAGGGCCCTAACAGGTGGGTAATTCTCTCCATGAAACCTCAGTGACATTCACAGAAGCAAGCAGCAAAGAGACTGAGCAGCAATCTCAATGCGGCCCCGCCTGCTGCCATGATTTCTTTGACTATATTATACCCACAAATGCCTTCAAATCTTGAGCTGCTCCGGCATGATACTTCATATATCTAGATTTATCAGAGAAGTCAAAGCCCTTTGCAATTAATCTCCTAGACTTTTGCATTTTAGCAACAGAAGCACATCAGATACTTAAATCAATTGTTTTCCATTGGTGATTAAAATTGAGGCTTCCAAATCAAAACATCTGCTGTCTCTGCCCACAAATTCAAAACTCTTTTTAAACACTTTAGCATTAAAAGTGGGACTGGAACAAAGACTGTCACTAAATAGCAAGATTTTGGAAGAGATTTGGAAAAGGAGAAAGGACAGAAGGATAAGCTGAGGGTGGTACTGTAGAAGTAGGAGGGTTTCCAACTTGGGGCTGTGTAGGTCACTGTGGGAAGTGGCTTGATATCAGTGGGACTTTTCCTCTACATCCTGCAGCCAGAAAGCAGGGTGGAGAAAGACTTTATGTCCACTGACCTAGAACTGCCTAAACAAATGGCTAAAGAATTAGTGGTAGGAAATATATATATATATATATATATATATATATATATATATATCCCTTTCAACCACATTAAGAGAATGTTTTCAATGGCTTTACCTGATGAAGTGAACAAGGGGAAGACTGCTTCCAAATGTGAATATTCTGAAATGTCCATGTTAAATTTTGCTCATCTCAGATTACAAGATAAAAACATGAAAAAATTATCAAACAATGCAAGCACAAACTGTTTTTTATGAACTGGTTAATCTCCTGTTATTCTATTTTGAGATTTTGTATTATCATTTTTTCATTTTAAAATTTTTTAAAAAATTAAAAAATAAAGATTACTCCTCTTATACACATCTGACTTTCTCTAACCTGGGGGACAAATGGACCAAGATCTCAACAAAACACTGATAGAAAAGTGAGAGGTTTCTTTTTTAAAATGTATGCTAGATTTTAGGTTAATCAACTCAGGTCTGCATCCTTTCCTTTCCTTCCCTTCCCTTCCCTTCTCCTCCCTTTCCCTTTCCCTTTCCTTTTCCCTTTCCCATTCTCTTTTCTTTTCTTTTCTTTTCTTTTTCCTCTCCCTTCCCCTTCCCTTTCTTTTATGCTTGCCACAAATTCTTTATATGCTTGCTTTGGTCAAAATTTTGTCCTAATTTTTCAACAATATCTGTGCAAACTTAGCAACCCATTTGGAAACAAGCTTATGTATGACACAAGTCATATTTAAATACCAGAGAATTATGTGTAAGTATGAGAAGAGTATAGTTGTTCATAACAAACTTTATTGATGAAAATATTAGTGATAATGTCAAAAGAAAAACAACGACGAAAACAATTCCATCATCATCAATCCATAAAAACAGCCAGGATTTGACAGACATAGGTAAGAATTTGAGGAAACTGATAACGTTTAAGTCAGTTTATGTGAGCATTGGCTGGAATCTGGCTCCCTTTATGAAAGAGATAAGGAGAAACAAAAGGGAGAAAAGCTGTGCCATGGAATTAAGTTGTGAACTAAGAGAGGGAAACTAAAAAGGAAATAGAATCATTTTACCCCCAGATTTGTGTTTAATGTATCAACACAGAGCAAAGCTTTCTGGCATTAGAAAACTTAGCTATAAGCAAAACTTTCACTTCAAATTAATTCTCAACTAGGTGTATTAAAGTTGCCTCTCTCTCCCTTCTCCCCATATCTGATTTACATGGTTTTGTAAGGCTATCTTTAAAATGTCTCCAAAAATCAGTGCTCATTCCAGCAGCATATATACTAAAATGTCTCCAAAAATCAGGACATTTTGCCTAATTTCCAGGATGTGACTACTGTGGAAGGCCAGGTCCCCATCTCTCATTTGTATTAGTGTACCAGCTTCCAATGCCTGCCAAGTCCCAAATGAGAGCTGACATTTGATAACTTTTTTTTTTTGTACCAGGGATTGAACTCATGACCTCACACTTGCCAGACAGGCACTTATGCTGCTTGAGCTAAACCCTTGGCCCCTTTGTAATTTTTTTTTTTTTTTTTTGTACCAGGGATCAAACTCACAACCTCCCCCTTGCCAGACAGGCGCTTATGCTGCTGAGCTAAATCCCTGATCCTGAGAACTGACATTTGAGATAACACATTCCATTTAAAAAAAAAAAAAAAGTTTGACAAAAACATTAAAATTTAGGTTAAGATAATAGGGATAAGCTGTGTTCTTTGTTAGGTACTTCTTTCTATCTTTATAAAATTTTAAAGTTATGTTTTTTCAATTACCTTTCTAATCACAAAGTGTACTACTATCTTATCAAACAGTGCACTGCAATAAACCCAACAGCTTTTTATTATCCAGATTTGTTTTATATCCCAAACTCAGTAACACTGAATAAGCTGGTATATTTTAAGTAATTTATGACAATAAAAGAATAGTATAATTTGCCTTAAGTTGATCCTTAACAGCAAATGCTGGAGAAATTGAAAAATAAAAGAATCAGAACCCTATGTGATTAAAAAATGGATATTATATTGAAGCACTATTGGGTTTATACGTCATTTATCCTAAGAGGTACAAGCTTCTTCCTCTATCCTTTAAAACAACTGGGTAAGAGTTCCAAGTTGGACTGCATTTTATTTTATTCTTCTCACTGCTGATTCAGCAATTATCTACCACTTTCAAAAAACGAAGGCTTAGTTGAAAACCCAGACAAACTACAGTCCTTACTTTAAGGGGCACGTCCTCTCGTTTCATCATTTACAAAAAGAGAAACAGGATGAATAGGAACTTTTTTATGTTTAAAAAAGAAAGAACATTTAATGCAATAGGGGTAGTCACAATGCTCCCAGTTCTATGAATTCTCTTCTCAGTTCCCAAACATTTTGACAGAAGAATCTGTATGTGGCAACTAATTGAAGATGAATGGATAAAGAATAGCTACCAAAGATACATTCCAGAAATCCAGCAATAATAGAACCTCCCCCTAGAGAACTCAAAGACAATTTACAAACACTAAATTTTTTTCTTTAAAAGTGAAAGCTGTCACATATAATGCTGTAAATTGTATCATATTTTCCCCACTATTTACAAATGCACTAAGCATAAAGTAGATCTGTAGGAACAGCAGTTTCTAAATTACCTCAAAGTCAAATATTTTCATCATTTTTGAAACTCATTAGTAACCTAACCCTGACAGAACCACTCATCAGAATTCAAAAGAACAAGTCCTGATTAAAAATGTGGATCTCTATAGTTGAATATAATCAGCAGTAACCACAGAGCTTTAGAATTTTAAAGTGGGAGTGCATGATTCCAAGAAAAGCTGCAGATGGACACCTCTAGTATCATTCAAGTTTGAAGTTAGAAATTCAACAAATATTAGAGTATGGGCTGAAGAGGCATTTATATTCCAGTACCTGCTACTCATGACCTGCATCTACGTGAGCATGGAAAAGGACTTTAGTTTCTTATTCTTGAAACAGGAAAAATACCACCACGTGGCCTCATTGCACGTGAGAGTGTAGCACCAGCAGCAGAAGTAAAAGAAACAGTAGTAGTGTAACTGTTCATTTTTGAGTCTTGCAAACTGAAAAACAACACAGTGAGATGTGGTCCCATTTTTTATAGATGAGGAGTCTGAAGCTGAGAGAACTTGTACAAGGCCGCAAAGCTTTCATTAGTACACTCTTAAGTGTGAACACCAACCACCCTAACTCCAGAAGACATGATCTGTTCACTTCCCAAAACATACTCACATGGATCCTCTAACAAGGTAATGCTGTGGGATGCATTCTTATACATTGTATGGCAAAGCACCACAGTAATGTAATGTGTTATTGCTGTAATTTTTGTAAAAGTTGTTAAAATATATTTTCTGCTAATACATACTATTGTTAGCAAGAACACATCAATTCAAGATCCTAAGGGAAAGGCATGAATAAATATGCAACTTGTGACAGATATGATGGTGACATCATTTGGATATTCACGTACATCTACATAAGAGTCCCAACCTATAAATGTCAAACATGTCTCAAGACACCAATGGAAACTGTTGAAATCATTACAAGGAGCCTGGACATTTGCTGTGTATGGCTCAGGACTCCACTAGCCAATATTGATGACTCAGCCAGCTGCTCCTAAGGGTTTATTAGAGACAGGTGGAGCATTTTAGGACATAAACAGCCTGTGGTCAAGTCTCCTAGAGATAATGAGTAGCAAGCTAGCAAAGCTAGCAAAGCTTCTGCTTTGGTAGCTGAAAAATGATAGTGTATTGGAAAGCTAATAAAGACGTATCAACTATCTCTATACTGTCAAAACTTTTCTAAGCTTTTAAGACAGGAAATATTTCATTTATCAAGCACAGGTGAACTGAGTTACAGTTTAATTCAATGTATTTGGTTTCAAATACTATTTTCTCAGAGATAAACTCAGTTCTGATTGAAATGGGAAAAAAAAGTTTCTCTCTATACTTCTCTTCTACTTTTATATTTTTCCTGACTGTCTTCTGCCAGGCCTCTGTGTTGCCTCACTTACTGCATTTCAGGTGGTAAAAAGACTGCCAAAAGCTAGAGACATTTTACAATATTGCTGCTTTTTTTTTTTCCAGGAGAGATCAAATAAGATCCAAAGCCGTAAGTGCACCTGCACTGACTAGTTCACTGCACCATCTCAGGTGTTACTTTTCACACCACCTCACTCCAAGAAGTGATCTCCCACACCCTGGGTATATGCAGTGCACAATCTGTGCGACCACAGTCATGAGCTCTGTACATAAATCCAAAACCAGAATGAACAGAAAAGCATTTTACTCATTCATTTATTCACCCACTCGTTCCACTCAGTAAATACGTATTGTGTAGGGTGCCCTGGACACCTGTAAATAATAGTGTGCAATCGCTATCCTCAATGAACTTGCATGTACATGTCAACAAGTAACACAGCAGAGCAAAGCATCAGAGGCCTTGGGAGAGCATAGAGCGAGTCAAGACGCAAGCCAGCCTTACCACATTTGGGTTGACCTTGTGTCGGAAGCAGGTGATGTTCACCACATAAGGCCAGTCATCAGGTTCCATCAGTACCCCTGCAGCATGGGCACACGTGACATGGAAGGAAGCTGGACAACGGCCGTAAGAGCACTGGATGCAGGCTCCAGAGACCTTCTTAACCCGGTGTCTACAGAACATGCATTTCTGGAGAGTTAAAACAGAGGAAAAGATCAATTCACACTCTGTAACTCAGCCAATTTCCACACTTCAAAGAATAATAGCTGTTAGAGAAGAAAAAACCGATTACATCAACAAGTCCTGACCCTCTAGGGGCCTGAGCAGCAAGAGCATATGTGGCAATATAGTCTGCTCACTTTAAAGGAAACACACTTCTACAGTCACACACCACCAGACATGAGCCTATAATAGCTCTTGTGCTTAGGAAAGCCAAATTCTTTTGCATGCAGTCCTCCCAGAAGAGAATGCAGAAAAAGGCCCAAGGGTGCTTCTGTGAATCACCCATGAATGCCAAAGCTACTTCTGCTCCACCTCCACATGGGAGGCTTTTCTATACACATCAATAGACAGAATATGGGCTCAGAAGACAGACACAGATACTCCTGAATTAGATGAAGTCTTTGACAATAGGCAAAATGACAGGCAAAGATTTTCATTTACAAAGAAATGGAAAGTGTTAAATGGTCCAATATGGAAACAAGGGGCTCAAGTGTTTAATAATCTGAATCTGATCACTTCATGACTAACAGAAAAATTTGCCTCCCAAAGTGAGAAAATGGAAAATCACCCCAAAGGGCATAATTTTCTTAAACATTTATAGCTGATAGTGCCTGGGGAAGAGAAAATAAAAACAGCAATAATCATCACAATCTGAAAATTAAATTGCATACAACTAGTCCTAAACATGATCAGTACATTTGTTATAAGAAAAAAATCAAACAACTTCACTAAACATAAAATTTGTGTACTAATACTTGAGAATTAGGGAAAAATAGTTGTAGAGTAGCACAGGGTCAGGCTTGGAAAGCAGAGAAAACAGAATGATCAACAAAGCTCAATTTTTCATTCCTGCTGATTAAATAATGTCTTGTGACTTGATCAGATGTTGCCACTACTGCTCTTCTTTTATAGGTACCTTTCTTCCTGAGACACAAAAAAAGTACTTAAAGTCAATACCTGTTGGAGACTGTAATATTTTATCACAGACCTGCAAGAATCAATGTGCACTTAACTTCTGACTCCTCTTTGCCCTCACATCTGATCAACTCAGTCTTCCAGATTCTATTCCTTGATCTTGCTCTGATCTTTCTCTGCTCATCTGTAACAACTGACACTGCCTCCATCCAGTGTCTTGCCTAGCACAGCTTCTAATTGGTCTTTTAAACCCTTTATTTCATTCCACTTCAATTTGTCTTCACCAGGGCTGCCAGGGTGATCTCTTTATTATAACATAAATACCATGTCAACCCCCTACCCTTGCTTAATACCCTTCAGTGGTTTCTCCTTATTGATAAATAATTCCAGGAAGGGGGAAAAATAGTGGGTAGAGACAAAGGAACAGTGTGAGATGGGAGAGCAAATCTAATAAAAGGCCCTTCATGGGTATAACTAGAGCAACCTTATTTCTCAGTAGTTCTTGCAAGAGCCTTACCTTCCATGTACTTATCTCATTTCCCCATATATTCAGATTCAATGTATAATGAAGCATTTTTAAGAGGAAGTTGAAGTTTTAAATCAGTAAGTGGCTTACTGATTTAAAAACTAAATATGCATGCCCATACATACTGACAGAGAAAACTAAAATAAGGTGAACGTAATTTCCTTAACAATATTACTTAATATTCATCTTGGTATTTCTGGAAATCTTGCTGTTTTAATCCACCCATGATACTTTTTGATATTTTTGTCAATTCTAATCATTTGAGTTATGATGGCAGATATTATAGGAAAAAACTCTAATCAGGAGCCCAAGGCATAATTGGACATTTTAGCAGCATAATTATACAACGAAGATGTCAACTGTGTGAGTTCAGGTGTTGACAGATGTTAGTTTCCTAGTTAAATAGGATCTTTTAAGAGTAGTAGAAATTGCAGTGACTTAGCTAAGTAAAGAATTTGAATCTCACTAAACAAAGGCCCTTTAATCAAAGGGGGAGAGAGAGAGAGACAGGCAGAGAGACAGACAGAGAGAGAGAGACAGACAGACAGACAGACAGAGAGACATGTGAAGCCAGTGAGGATCTTGGAATCAAAGAACAGAAATGTCTTTTCCCAGAATGACCAGAAATGTAAATCTCTAAGAACAGGACCATGCCATCTTAAGAAAGCCAACCTAATTAGATGATCGCTATTGAGCATATTGGAAAATGAGTATTCACACAGTAGAGAATTTTGTTTTAAGCATCACATGGGTTCTTGCAGAGATGGGAAATCCTATACCTAATCAAGGAAGCTATGAGGAATGTGTCCTGTAGTACACTCCATTTTCATTTGCTGGCTGTTCTCCACATTGGCTAAAACAGCTGTGGAAATCTGACAGCACATGAGTAGGCAGCTCTCCCAATTCAGCGGATTAAAGACATGTAAGCACAATGAGACACTCTCAAGGAAGTTACAATGGAGCAGGTGCTATGTAGGAAGTAGGGGCAAAAATAATATGTAGAATCAGAATGACTGGTGTCATGGTATGTTCTTAAAGCAACAAAAGGAGGAAGGCTTGGAAGAAAAGCAAAGACTAAGTGGATCAAGATGGTATACCCAGCCTCTGTTACCACCTAAACCTTAAATAAATGTACAAGGAAAGAATAAAGCCATAATATCACTAACAAACAAGACAGAGAATCATCAGATGGTTAATAGGTGTAAAGGTATAGCTGGAAAGGAAGAATAACTTTTACTGTTCTATAGAACAATAAAATAACTATGGCTGACAATTAATTGATTATCTCAAAATAGCTAACAGAAAGGATTCCAAATGTTTCTAACACAAAGAGATATGTCTGAGGTTAAGGCAGTAATGTGGTCTGACAGTTATTCATTATATACATATATTAAAATGTCAAACTGTACCCCATGTACAATTACTATGTGCCAATTAAAAATAAAAATATATTTTAAAATAGAAGAAAAAAGAGCCATCAAAGGACCAGAAAAAAAGGTTTGTAATACCTAGATCACAGGAAACAGATAGAACTAGATTAACAGAGAAAGTGGACAAGCATTAACCCTAAATAAGAGCCAAAACCTACCAAAGGAGTAAGAAGAGTTGCCACCCCAAAAGCCTCAAGCCTACTTCAAAGCACAAATCTACAATTAAAAAAAGAAGAAATCATGGACGAACAAGAAGAAATTACTCCATGGTGAGAGAGTCACTCAGAATGCTCTTTACATGGTGCTTCTAAAGATTCTTACATATTCTAGGAGTTTATAAGCATTGCTGTAGGAGCTAAGTTAGTGAAGGTTTTGTCTCTCCCAGAGAGGACAGTAGGGAAAAAAAAAAGCCCTGAGTTAACCTCAACTTCCTCGAGGTAGGAAAACTGAGTGTTTGGTTGAGGAGGTGAATGAGAGAGAAGGGTAAGAGGGAACTAGGCTCCAGAAAGCTGGTAATTCAGCAAAACAAATTTTTTTAAAAATTTATTAATAGGTATCTTCTTGAGGACAGTTCTGGCAAGGCCAATGCCAAGAATAAAAGGAAATGCCTAAAAGACAAGTTACCCATTGGTGGGCTGATCCCACAGCCTACCCTGTCTCCAAGCATGACCAACAAGCAGAAGCCAAACTCTGTGATCTGAAAGGTCATTCAGAAAAGTAGATTCCCATTTGTGATAAGGAATAATAAAATACACACAAGTATGCAACTGAACTATAAACACTTTAAAACTCAGAAACATTTCAGAAAACTCAAGGTCATAAAAGAACTGGTGTGATTAATAAATAGCAGAATAACAAATCAGGAAGTACAAACAAGATTAAGTTTAAAATAGGTATGTTACATATCATGATAGATGCCAAAACCAGAAACAATAAAAAACAATCAAAGACCATAAATGTATAAGTATTATTGAAAAATCAAGATGTGGTTAATAACACTAAGTAGATACCACCTAAAAGATCCAAATTTGCAATCAGAAGGTAAAACCTAGAGATTGTACTTAAGATCAAAATAAAGGAAGTTGGAACACAAATGCTAAGCAGCATAGCAAAAAGATCAGATATCCTGCATCTCAGAGGAATACAAAAAAAGAGAAAATAGTAGACACTTTTCAAACCTACACTTCAATAAGATTAATAATTTTTAAAATATTTAAGTACATTCTAGACACCTGTTAGAACTTAAAGAGAAAATCCTAAAACCTTCCAGAAATGAAAAGTGAAAAATCATTACTATCAAGATCTTTAATCTACCTGAGTCTGTGCTAAAAGACCAGGAAATGATGTCTTCCAACTTCTGAAGAAAATTAAATCAAGTTTATATCCAGCCTAATTATCATTCTAGAGTAAGGTTAAAGTACAGACTTCCTGTTTTGTTTTGAGTATAAGAATCAGAAATGTACCTGAAGTGAGGAGCAACACAAATGCTAAATATGTAGATAAATATAAATGATTAACTTTCTGAATAATAATATTAAAAATTAGAATTTTAAATAGAATTTGAATAGATGACACTTGCAGTGCTATGGAGGAAGTAAAACATGAACCTCAAAATATTCTTCTGATGCTCTTGAACTGTCCAAGAAAAGCATAAACGTGTCAAAAGTGTCAAAAGAAAATAAAAAATAGTCCAAACAGATAAGAAAGGAAGGAAGCAAACAGGAGGGAGTCAAAGGAAAGCACATTGTAAACTGTCAGAACTAAATCCCAACATGTATTTATGTCAAATGTAAACAGACTAAACGTCAACACACTCTACGGCCTATGTGATAAAGTGTCCAATTCTAAATATTTAAGACTTGTGGGCCATATGCCCAGTTGCAATTACTCAGCTCTCCCACTGTAATGCAAAAGCAGCCATGGATAATACTCAGGCATGACTGTATTCCGGTTGCATTTGAAACGCTACAGATATGACTTAGTAGGGCTCTGCTATAGGACACAAGCACATATGTGAAGCTAGTAAGCTGTGAAATCATTGATCTAGTATTTACACACTGGCAGCAAGGGGGTTAAAGGATAGACTGATTGGGAGAGGAACTCTTAGGAAGCCACGGAAATACTGAAGCAAAGAATGATGAAGACTTGGACTATTAAGGATGTGGCTCTGAATAGAAGGAAAGTAAACTTTGAGTGTTTTTTTTTTTTTTAACTCATTGCCCTTTGTTGACAGAGATTCTCTATCTTCCTGTAAATAGAGCTACTCACTCAAGGTCAGAGCTGGACAGTCTGTCTCCAGTGGGAAAAATGTCTGCTGCAGCTGCCTGAAGTCTTAAAATGGATGGGATGGAGGCAGCACCTTGTCGCAGAAGGACATGGGTGCTTAGGGCCAATGAGATTACAGGACATTTTAAAGGAGAGAAAGTTCAGAAAGGCAGGGCCAATCTTCTTGCTCATTAATTGAGATACCAGTGACCCCTGGGAATGAGGGAGAAACTTCTTAATAAAGAAAATTCAAGAAATCAAATGAAGCAGCCTGGAGAACCATTACCTTGGATGCTTTTACGAGAATGACAAGGAGGAGCTGACTTCCAGGGAGACCAACATAGCAAAGCAGCAAAATGCTGACACCAGTGACATGTCACTGTGACTTTAGGGTATCACTTTCATATTTTCTCAGTAAGGATAACTAGTACTGCTTAGTCAGTGAGCACTGAATTAAACTGAATCCTTCAAATAAGTAGATTTTAAGCAAGTTTCATAATCTGATTCACTGATTCCTCAACAGTGACAAAAAAGCCCTTTAGTAGACTCCAACCTTAGGGGTATTACTGCACAGATCAGAAACTGTCCAGAAGCCTGGCTCAACCTCAGAAGGTTGGTTTATATCCAGAGTCTGAGGACATATCCGAGTCCAATGAATTTGTATGTCTAACAAGTGACACTGATGCTCTTGATCCATTTACCACACATTGGGAACAACTGAGTCAGAGGATTAAAAATTAAATGTCAATTATTCTGAAATACTTTGGTATGAAGAAATTCAGAAAGTATAGATTTTTCCCCCTACCTATTCTACAGTGTCAAGGGCTGAGGGATGCCTCAGGCAAGTCTGATTTATGGAGCACTGCACTTTCTTGGAGGACTGGATTTCCATACTTATTCTGGTGGCATAGGCCATTAAGGCTACTAATGGATGGAGGAAGTAATGAAGTATCTGGCAATGAGGCTTTGTATATCATTAGGTTTCTTTGAGCATACTGCTTGGCAAAGGGCATCAAGAAATGATGAGCTGTGAAGGAGTTGGAGGTTCAAAGAACATCTCTTTGCATTTTTTTCTATTAATATGATTTATAATACAATTTTGTTGTTCTGTCAGTTTTATAATTCTTTTCTCTTCCAAAAAACAGAAAGGTAATTCTATGACAGGTGCAAATGATTTTTAATTATTGTTTCTCCGTCAGACATATAATAAGCTAATGATAATAACATGGTAGCTAATTCCTTTTACCTTTGGCTCTCCTAAGATGTGTTTTCCAGGTATTACACAGCAAGTTAAAATCTTCCCAACTCAAGTAGGAAATGATGTTGGGCTCAATAGATGTTACAAATCAGAAGACAAAGGATGAAACTTTCATTTTGCTCAAAGTGCTTCAATACAGATTTTAAAGCAGAATCCTTGCCTGCCCCCCCACAACCTGTTAAGATTTATGTTCTGCTCATAAGCAGTCATTAAGTCACCCACTCATGTGCACTCTGTGTGACAAGGGCTGGCCTGAAGGAACACAGATGACGAAGTTTGAATCTAACAGATTCAAGAGCTTATTATACAGAGCAGGAGAAACATAACAGATTGACCAATATGAACAGCAGAACATAATACCTGCCAGGTGAAAGTGAGATTCAGAAGGAGAGAGAAATACAGACTAATAATACAAAGAAAAAGTTTACTCAGAGAACCAAAAAGCAACTGGGGTGCATGGGAAAATGGGGACACTGAAATCTGAGCTCTCAAAGGCTTCGTGACAAGCACGGATTCATACACAGCCTAACCCCACACAGAAGTATTCTTTCACAGTTTTAGGGATGCTTCAGATCACACAGATACCACGAAGTGGTGACAGAATATAATTCGTAACACTCATGCAACAGTCCTTAACATGAGAAGTCTTTGCCCTTCCCCCTCAAAAAGTTACTTCTACATTTCAAGTTCAGAGCATTCAAACTAACAGTTCATGATGGCAACTACGCTGAATTAAATCATTATTTATGATAGGTATCAGAAGCCATCTATTTCACCGCTTTTGTTTAGTAAGTCAGTCTGCAAAAGGTGAAGGAGCTAAGAAAAAATCAAGTAGCAGTCTAAAAGGGAAAGGGCAGAAGGATGAGCTCAGCCAGGCCATGAGACAAGGCTAGAAAAATGGACAGAGGTGGCAGGGCATCAGATAGAAGGCTACATTTATTCAAAACAAGGCTAAAGTGTCACTGTTGGCGCTGAGAAAATGTTAAATACGAATCACAAAAGAATTTTAGAAGTGAAAAGGTCATAGCAATTCAGACATAAACTGACACATTAATAAGTGACTTCTGAAAAGTACTGTATCAATAGCACAGTCATACTTTTTTATTTTTGTTTTTTGAATTTACAGATACACAAGAAAAATTACCAAATACATATCCTTCTGGAAGCAACATTTAATGCAAATAATAATGCCAGAACACTGACTGCACACAGCAGATCTCAATAAATGTGCTAACTAAATGATTGTTTCCTTTATTATAATGTTAATTAATTATTTCAGCCATTTTAATACCTATCACATATCTTCTATATAAAAGGCATTTTTGCAAAATGCAAAAGGAAATATAAAAAAAATTTTTTAAAACTTGTATGTGAGGAACTTCAACTGGTATTCACAAAATGGCTGTAAGAAAAGCTTTGAGTGATCATCCTAATAGCAGAGGCAAAGCTCTACTGGGACTGGAAGGCGAGAGTGTGGCTGGCAGAGCACAGGTGAGGGTGGCCTGTGAACATGTGCAAGGTTGCTTCTGTTATCCAGTGCTTGTCATGCTCTGTGGAGGGAAAACAGAGGATAAGCTTCACGACAGCCCCCCAGGGGACACTAGATGCAAGACAAAGAAGGAAATACAAATACGCTTGTGCTTTGATAGGTCAGGTCAGGTCACAGGAGGTGACCTGTCCCATCAAGGGACAGGAGATCTCTAGCAAGTTTCCAATGCAGCGCTCTGAATCTAGGGCCAAGAGTCACTGAATCCAGACAGAACCAGGTGAGTTCTATCATGCTGGCTCTTGAGAACTCACAAGATGTAAAATCTGGTTTCTCTAAAATTCCCTGAAATTACTTCATGGATTTCAAATGCTGTATGCAGTGCTTCTGTATCACATCAGACAGTGCACTGAAAAAGTCCCTGGAGAATCACATTACACACTAGTTGAGACTACAGGGCTTGCCACAGTCCTCAAGAGAAGTTGCCCAAGGGGCTGGGGGTTTATCTCAGCAGCCTAAGTGCCTACCTGGCAAGCATGGGGTCCTGAGTTTGATCTCTGGTACCAAAAAAAAAAAAAGAGAAGCTGCCCAAGAGGGCTTGCAAGGCCTGGGAAAGCCAGCAAGAGGAGGTAGTCACCAAACTCATCCTGAGGAGCAAAAGGCTTCAGCCATTACATGTGGAACTGGATGAGGAAGGAAGAAAGACATTCTGTGTAACAATGATCAATCAGGGCAGAAACACAAGGCAAGGGCCAGGGATTTAGCTCACCAGCATAAACACCTGCCTGGCTAGCACAAGGTTGTGAGTTTGATCCCTGGTACCAAAAAAAAAAAAAAAAGAAAAGAAACAAGAAACACAAGATGGAGATAGGAAATATGACCACTCCCAGGGATGACAAGCCAAAAACAAAATGAGATCTTGGAAGATCTTGAACTGTCATAAATTTCATTTGTAAGGGACAAGCTCATGCTATAAATTCATTTAGATGTGGCTTTTCCTCCAAAGGTCTATATGCAAGAAGCCTGATGCCCAGTTTGGCAGTATGGATCTAGGCACAGGAGACCAGTGCAAAGTGAGCAGGTCATGGGTAAAGCCCCTGAACACTTCTGCCTCTTTTGCTTAGGTCTCTTTCTGTAGATGGTGGAGCTCCCTCTCAATACTTCCTACCTATGCCACACAGAAAATTCAGACATAAAAGCAGCATTTGCAAATACAGCAAGTGTTGAAAGCAACATCGCAATCTCATGTTCAAAGAAGCACTTTAATAACAGTATACAGCAGCATTTGCTGAATCACAAAATAGATCATGTTATCTACGATGAGAAAAATCAATCACTTATTTTTACTTCTCTCAAAGTTTAAGTTTCATCCTTCAAGTTTATTTCAAATTTAAAGGGCAAAGAAAACATACAATTACAGCACACAGAGAACTTTAGAACAAATTTTATTCTGAGTATTCATGAAGTCACAATATGTCTTTCAGGGAATGGGTGACAAAAGAAAACCTCCTGAATCACAAAGTGCTCTCTATACACAGGGAAAAAAAGTATACATACTTTAGGAAAATAGTACGATGTTTTTTCAACAGATGGTATTACCCTTGTATGGGGAATCTAGAGAGGTGGTGTACTGCAGAAAACCCACAACACTGCTGGCCCTTAGAGAAGAAACTGAAAATGTATGTGCAGCAATCTCAATGATCAAGGTTACCTAAGCAGTGGTTTACCACTCTAATAAATGTCTGGAAGCTCATAGCCACCACTTAGAGCATTGCTTACAGTTGTAGAGCTGTCTACGTCTCAATAATTCACTATGTCTCAATAAATGTAGTTTTAAAATATTATTCAAGTTTTTCTTTTCCTGAAGTATGTATATATTTTTTTGGTGGACTCTGTATTTACATATTTGTATTTGTATTTCTTTTTAATGTTAATATTAAAGAGTACTCATTTCTTAGAAATTCCATTATTTTAAATTATTGTTCATCAGATATCAAACAGGAATACTTACTCTCTCTGAATAAGGCATTTATTAGTTGAACTCAAAATTGCTGAATTTTTGCTTAACAAAGAAAAGTTACACTGCCCTTTTTGTTACAATAGGGTCCTGCTACAGCCACTATGTGTGCTCTGTACCCTAAAAAATTTACCCAGATTTTAGAGTTACCTATAACTTAGGAGGATTTATGAATTTTACTCAAATTACCTAGTTTTAGATCCTTCTGAATTAATACTAGGAACCATGATAGTTTAATTATGTAGTTTACAGCAGTAAAATCTTAGAAGGTAATACAGTTTTTGTATTTGACTCAATTGCAGGAGGCTGGCTTACAAGCATCCTACTGCCCCAAGGACAAGCAAAAATAAAAGTTTATATTGATTATGTGTATCAAGTATGATTTGATATTGGTATTATTGAACTGAGGAATAGATGAATTTTCTATTTATTTCTAGCCTCAAGCCTGAAGGCATAGATACCTGAGTAAAACAGAATAAATCAAAGATAAGGTCTAATCATTCTTAGTAATACCTGTTCGCAGACAGTGCAAATGTCCCACAGCACAAAAAGAAGCAGAGTTGTTTTGTTGAACTTATTTTCCTTTTTTAAGAGTTGTGCATTGTTTCTCAAATTCCTGTTTCTCCACATTTATTCAAACAGCCTTTTGTGAGTCTGGGATCAAACAGTGAAGACATTTTCCATTTACAGAGCTGCAGTGCAGACACTGAGTTCCATGAATGAGTTTCAAACACTCCTCTTCTTTAACCGCCCCCAAGCATTTTTAAAATAGTTTAAATAAACTTTTTTTTTTTAACAGCTACTCCTGCTGTATAGACTCATCTTGGTGAGTGATGCTGATTTGAGTGGTTAAGAAAAGAAACAGTGAAAAGAACTCACCATTTTTCTTGCATAATTACAAATGCTGGGATGTCCTTCTAGCTCTGAACACCAAAAGCTTTCCCAAGCTCCTGAGTGCATCTGACCCTTATTAGAAACTCTTATCCACAAATGGTTCTGTCTGTGGTCTGACCCAACCTGTTAGACTCTTATCTTGCAATTGTCCTAGCAGCAGAACACACTGAAGAAATTTATGCTTAAATTGAAATATCTCAGCACCATCTCTAAATAAAACTGAGAAACAGTGATGAAAAGTGACGAAGTCAGTGTAGCCCAGATGTATCTCAGGTCATCTTTCAGAGGAAACACATCTCCAGGGGAGACATCCCATCCCTGGGAAGAATTGCTTCAGTTTAGCTGTGCACACGGCTGACCCAGAACACAGCCTGTTCCCTCTGCTCGCAGCCCTAAATACCACCTTCTCCACTCAGGCTCCTGCGATGTTGACACAAGAGAAAAGTCACCTAACAATGAGCTTGGGGAGATATCTTCTAGAACAGATAAGTCTGGGGTTTCCCTTCTCAATTGGCCCTTAGAAGTTCCTTTTAGCTTTCCTAAATTGGAGATTTCACAAAGGCAGCAAAGTGAGCTCTGGATACAGGTTTTGAGCTGACACCAACTCTGTCACCCTATGGCACTGTACTGATTAGTAACAGGGATATAGCGTCTAGATGAATTAGTGAGATTTCTTTAAAGGCGACAAAGTGCCAATATTTTTTTCTATGATGAATCTGTGATAAGAACAATAGGTAACTATTCCAATCTTAGTTGCTTCATTGGTCAAATGAAGAAGCTATCATCAAGTGCTCCAAGGCTTAGTAAAAGGTAAAAAATGCTGTCCTTGTTTCCCCAGAACTTTACCTCTCTTCAACTTTAGCCATAATGTATTTCTAGCTGGCCATGACATCTTCTAAAAATGTCAGGCTTCAACAGAAGAGTAAATCATTCCAAACACACAAATATTCTTCATGAAAATAACATTGCCTCATCTACATTATCTACCATGCCTTTTCTGTCCTGAAAAATTAGCTGCCTTTAAGTAGATATTGGACTAGCCCAGCAAAAAGTATTCAGAAAATGAGAACACTAACTTCTATTAAAAGTACATTTTAATTCAAAGCAAATATTTTTCAGGTCCTAAGCCACATCTTACTTATTCTTGGCATATCCTTTACATAATGAGCTTTTCTTTCCCCCTTTATTTCTTAATGGAATTTTCTCAATATTTAAAAATTCCATTTCTGTGAGATCTTCTCAAACAGAATGGTCAATTACCCAAGCAGATGTGTGAAAGGATACATTCATGCTCTAAGAAATGTTTACTGCTTCCATCATGGCTCACTGGAAATCATTAAGATGTGGTCTTCTATCACTCACTCTATTTTGTTACGAGATGAAGATAAGACAGTTCATCTTGAAATCTGCTCACTTCCATTTCTGTGTGTGTCTTCCTATATAAACATAAAACTGATGCAAGATGGGTAGTAAAGCAGAAATTGCTTTTGCCTAAGGGTATGGACACATGTATTTTAATCTATAATTCTGAGGTTGAAGTGTGAGTTTTCAATGGTAAATTATAAAGAAAAACATTATTTTTCAGAATCTTATTCAAATGGGACTGGTCAGATTAATGGACACAGAAGAGTTCATAGCCTCTAGTTGTTTTTATAATAAAGATAACATTTGAGGCTCATAATGGCCCTTGGTGTCTGATCAGATCTTCGGGCTCATTCAAATACACTCCCCAGCCCACCACCACCTGCCAGAGTGGAGGAGACTGCTCAGGGGATCCTCACTAGGGGACCAAGTTATTAAGAGAGCTGCTGTGCCTCTCTGAGCCTCAGTTTCTGCAGATACTTCACATGTTTGTGGGAACTGATGTTATAATGGAGAGAGAAGAGCTCTCCAAACATAAAAGGCCTTACAAACATGACCATTGGTACACTGTTACTATTTTCATTAAAAGATGAGAGAAAACACACACACATACACATACGCTCAACCATACATGCACATACACACACATGAAAATATACTAGTTCTTTCCAGGTTGCTAAAGCAAAGGGCATAAGAGCTTCTATTTAAAAGCCAAATGGGGCAGAAAATTAGATCACCGTAACTGTTCAGGGGAATGTCCCATGAGGGGACAAATGGAATATGATGTTGAACACACAGCTCTTCTCAGAACAGTGAAGCAGCATTTGCTAAGGGTGAGGTACAAGTCCTGGATCAGGACAAGCATCACTTACCGTTCTCAAGCTAATCTTTTGTCAGGACTTGCTCAGCTCAGTGTACTTTGTCTTGCCCACGCCCTCTTAGTCACAGGCTCATACATTCATGTTTCTGCCTTTGCTTCCAGTCCAATGGCTTGGGTGATGATCGCAGCTTGACTTAGTATTCCCAGGGTATGGCTCTCAGATTTATTTTTATAGAGGAGAAAAAACTTCTGTACCAATCAGGGCTTTTTTTAACAAAGACTTGGAAGTATTTTTGTCTCTGTTTCTATAGCCATATTTAGTAAACTATTTTTTAAAGGGTCAACACTAAAATCACCTATCTAGCTAATAATTCAGCAAAAAGACAAGACATTAGATATCCACGTCCAATGGTTCACTTTAAAGTATATGGAAGACATATTTTGCTTTATGTCTAGATGTGAAAACTTCTGCCTTTAAATTATTTTAAGTATAACCATACATAGTGGTGCACACCTGTATTCCAGGCTGAGGCAGGAGCACTGCTGTGAGTTTGAGGCCAGACAGGCGTGCACAGCAAAATCTTGATTTAAAAAAAAAAAGGAGGGAGAGATACTTTAAGTATAAGCTGATCATGTGTGTGTGTGTGTGTGTGTGTGTGTGTGTATGTGTGTGTGAGTGTGAGAGAGACAGAGATAGACAGAGAGAGATATTAAAGCTATTCCTACAAAAGTGACAAGCTTCAAGTTTCCACTGAAAACAAGCAGAGAGCCATCCTGCCCAGGGAGGAAAGAATGCTTCAGTTCACAAAGTCAAGAGAAGATCTGATGGAAAATAGAGCTCCTGAGCAATGGAAGTTTTTGTGTTTTTTACCAAATTTTAGATTTTATGATGGTCTTTTACAGCTAAACCCACCTGTCCATAAAGTGCTTCTATGCCCTGCTAGGATTAATATTTTCATTTGCAAACTTACCTAAAGAAAAAGAAGTGGACGTTAAATTAATTTTTCTCCGTGCAGAAAATACACAGTTAACAGAAGCCATATACTGTATGAGAAATCATGAGAGCAGGTATTTGGGAATGTGCTTAATTTTAAAAAGTGAGAACTGGGCATGCTGGACCAATCATACTAAACATGTATTCATACTAAACATGAATCAAAGAAAAATATGCTTAAGAATTTGTTCCTGTAGGTGGAAGGACATACCACATACCTAAAAGTACACAGAAATAGTACTATTGTTTTGACTATTCCACAATTCTGAACCTTTCATGGGAAGTTCACAGAAAATCTAGGCATTCCAAAACCATGCCTTCATTGACTACACCAGGCTCTAATACAAAGAAAGCTTAACCCTTCTTAAAATGTTTTAAACCTGATCAAATTAAAAAGCATCACCAGAGGGATTACTTTTCTTAGCAAGAACCCACAAGCAATTTACTTGACTAGAGGGAAAAAATGCAAAAAAAAAAAAAAATCCTTTATCACAAAATAGCTACTTGACTCTTTCCACCAAAAAATCCTCCCTTCTATCCAAGAATGCCTATCTTCCATGTTGATAACAAGTAGAGATAAGTATTTTTTTCTACAAAACCCCAAACAATGTTTTCAAAATAAAAATAAAACTGCTACATGCCACTGTCAAAAATCATCCAGAAGTAAATGTCATTTTAAAGGCTGCATGTTTAAACATTTCGGAGAAACAATCTACTTGTTGAGCTCCAGTGGAAAGCTCTGGAGAGATTACAAGTTCATCTATCAAATTCTCATCTATTATGGGGCTGACTTAGGAAAACTATACAAAGCCTGGCCTTGTACAATGAAGAATATTGAAGGAGCAGAGGTTTGAAGTTCTGGATGCTAAAGGGTCAAAACCAAGTACAAAGATGAGGCAGGAGACATTCTGCAGTGAGGTCCCATTTTGCTTTAAGCCACAGTGCAAATTCAGAAACTGAATGTATTAGATGGACCATCAAATTCCCTTAAAAGAACTCTGACCTGTCTGTCCAAACCTAGCAAAGAAATACCCACTGAATCTCCAAGTCCAAGCCAGTAAAACATGAGGAAAAAAATTTTAAGTTGAATTTAAAGAGCTTCCACAACCACACTCTTTGGGAATAATATTCACTAACGTTTTTAACAAGGAAAATTTAGTTTTAAGGTGCTTCTGGGAACATTTAACTTGGGCTGGAAAGGTTATTTGCTCCATGTTAGGCTAAAAGCCAAAATCCATTTTTAGCCAGAGATGATTTTAATAGACCTTGCAAGAGTATTGTGTCATGTGAGCAGGCAGCAGTGAAAAGCAGTGGAGTAAAGTTATGATTTCCCCCCAAAGACCTGTTAAGATGCATTATTTAATAGAAAAAATTTCAGAAAATCCAAAAGGAACTCATCTGTACTATTTCAGAAACAGTAAAAATGCTTTCCAACTTAGCACTTCTTTTACTCTGCCTCCTCAACTGATACCATTAAGTACATACTGTAAAGAACTCCATTCTGTTGCAAAATGGGGTGAAAATTCATTCATCTTTGTACTTGGTTGTGACCCTGTTACTGTCCATAGCTTTAAACCCTAGTCCTTCAGCTCCCTCACAACATGGCCTTTCTAGAGTATGTAATTTTTCCTTTAAATGTGCTATGGATGAACATATGAAGAATTCAAGTGATTATAAAGACAAACAAACATTAAAATTCCAAGGTTTTATGTCTTCGAACTATCCAATCCCTTAAAAACACATTAAAATAAATAAAATTGGAAACATTATTTGTCTAGAAAAGAAATGGTGACCTTTTCTAGTTTTACAATTGTAAATTTTAATAGCTTCAATACTTTTATCTATCCCTGTTTGAGATCTTAAATCATGTGAAAAAAATTTCCCCTCATCACTTCTTGAAAAAGTTCCCCAGATCTTCAATTAAAAAAACAAAAACTGTAACAATGCCTTTAAGTCAGGCAACTATGTTTTAGAAAGCTGAATCAAATATTGACTTTCTTACGTGAAAGCACACTTGCAAAGGAGTTCCAAGCTGCTATGGAAACGACATTCTTCTTTCAAAATAGAACAGTACTCCCAGCTGAGGACTGCTAGCATGCAAGCTCCCAATCCAACCCCACTGACAGCTTGTGGAGTGGACAGATGAGGCGTGGAAAATATTTTAAATTAGTTCATTTATCTTGTTGAGACATAGGAAACAGCAAGAAACTTCTCACATTAAAAAAAAAAAAAAGAAAAGGAAAAGACAGCGCACCCCCCTCCATAATGTGTAGCAAATTTAGTCCATTTAGCCAAACCCTTCAGACTATTTTATACTGTCTAATAATAAATAGCCACATCTCATATCCTGAGGGATGTTTCTCATGATCAAAAGATCTAGAAGGACAGCTAGAAATCACTGCTTTTGAATTGTTTGGTGGAATCAAACTGTGGAAGCCAAATTAATTTTGAAATCAGTGTCTTTGATTCTAGGTAAATTTTGGACCAACATTACTAAGTCTAGAAAACTGTAATGAAGTACTACAAGTTTGTACAGGAAAGCTCAAATATGCCACATTTAGGATAGCAGGAAAAAGATGGATTAAGGAGAGAATGTGAACCTCCCCAAAGCAAATGCACCAGATGACCTTTCTCCATATGCCCACCCACGGAGGTTTGTCCTCTCCTTCCAGAGGTTCCTTATAGGAGGACTAAGCAAGGACTCTGGGCCTAGAGTAGTAGGAACTGATTATAATAGGTCAAACATGGTCCTACAATTGGCTCTACCAATAATCACTGGGAATCAGGGAACTGTGTTAAAAAATTGTCTCTTTACTGCTCCTAGATAGAAATTCTGCTTCAGAGGTCTGTCTGAGTGGGTGCCCAGAAATCTCTAAACTTTTTTTTTCTGATTTTGTTTTTAATTAAGTATTATGGTCACATATAAATTTGTGAGCTCATGTTGTACCTTCCCCACTTAATTCCTTCTAATGAATTAACAGGAAGCACCACTACCAATCACACATACAGCAATAGTTTCAATCTTGTGATTTTAAATAGCTGCTTAAATACTATCCTGAATAATAACTCAGTCTGACCTAAAGAATTCAAAATTGATATCTAACTTATTATATCATCCTAACGTTTAAAAGAATCTGAACTTACAGATCAACTATAAAACGTGAGAAATGTTAAATATTCTTTGTTTGGTATTATACATACACCACACTCTACTGCTTTTCAGTAAGTAAAAGGAAGCACTTTTTAGATACAGGGTATTCTAATTAAACTGGCATAGTCAAGACCAAAAATATAGATGTTTATTCCTTGTCTTGAACCATTCACTCTCTTTATCAGGCTAATAAACACAATTGAAACAGGAGGGTCTTGATTGGTTTTGCAATAATGAAGGATTTCCCTAGTATTTAACCATTTATATAAATCCAAGATCCCAGGGGTCTTCTGGTGACCATTATAGGATGTAACAAAAGAGGAAACCAAAGACCAGTAGGCACGCCCATAACAGGCCTGACGTGATCAAAGCAAACAGAGTAAGATCCAGTTCAGCCCTTACCCTCCCGAGGGCAGGGCCTGAAACTGAAGATAATGGCAGCATCTTTCTTGAAGCAAGTCTGGAGTTTCCTGTTTCTCTGGAGCCTGGCTTTCCTATGAGGATTGTACTAAGACCCACAACATGAAATGTGGATAATTACTCCCTTCTGTGACAGACAGCGTATTTACTCAACAGAGCAGGGACTGCTCAGATGTTGGTGTTGCAGAAGAGCACGCAACCAGAATCTTACATGGCCTAACTCAGAAATTCATGATTCAAACAGCTCGCTTTGTAAAGAATAAACAGGTCAGTAGTTGCAGCCAAGCTGAGGGTATACTTGAGAAGAATAGCTTTAAAATTGGAAAATGATAAAAGAAAAAGAAAGAAAACCAAGTTCCTCCACTGTATGCCCCACTCACTTCAGGAGGGGTTAATGCAGAAGCCCAGTGGGGAGCACTGTTTTCTATAAATGCTAAAATTATCCTGCCAGGCAATATAAGAAGAAAAACACAACAATAACAAAATGAAAAGTAAAAAAAATCTTAACACTCCTATGAGCAGAGAAAGGATGGAAGGGACCAAAAACCTTAACACTAGCTCTTCTCTAGCAGGAGCTCTCAGTAAGATGCCATCCTCTTGCAAAATTAAATGTCATCCCAAGGACCTGAGTTGCTCTTGGGTCAGCCATCAGAATCTCCCTATGTTACAGTATAAAAGTCAGGTTAACCAACCAACCAGAAAGAGCCTGTTTTTCTGATTTTTTATGGGTCCTCTTAGTTCTCTCTAAACAACTTTTTGCACTGCTTCATTGGGTCTCTGAAACAAGGAAAGAAAAACAGGAATAATCCTAGGAAATTTAGAACTGAAAGAATTCTTTATTCTTGAAAGAAGGAAACTGGGGACTGAAAAAAAGTGTTTGCTCACTGTCATAGAACAATGGCAGAGGGTCAAAGATTCCTTTCAAAGGCTAGCATCCTCTCCTGGGCTGCCTAGTTCCCAGAGCAGCTTCCTCATTCTGTTGTGCTCCTGTTCCTCAAAGGCACCGGTTGGCTTCCTTTTGCTCGCTAATATGTTTAGCACTTTCCTGCATAAAGGTCCTTGAATATATCTCCTCCCTTTACTCAGATAACTACCTGTCTTCATCCTCAGCTTGGCTACAACTACTCACCTTTTTAGTCTTTACGTGTCATTTCTCAGGATCATCCATTCTTGACCATCTAAAGTAGGTCTGACTCACTGGAGATTCTTGTGGTACTATACTTCATAATCAACCATTTGTTTAACACAATTATCTTCCTGAACTTATGAAATCACTAAACAATGGAATCTATATATTCCTATGTGTCATTATAAGCCTTTATACATAACTGCAAGACCTGGAACACAGCACTTACTAAAAATCTGTAGGTTAATTTAAAAAATATTTACCATGTATCAGATATCTGAAAATATTATATAAGCTATCAATTTTACTCTTGCCTAAACTCTATGAGGTAGGCAGTAGTCTAATTTCCCACTTAAAGATGAAAAACTGAGGCATAGAGTAGTTCACAAATATCACCAAAATCATTCAGCTCATAAATGGAAGAACTGCTTACAGTAATATACAGCATAGCACAGGGTATCATTTAGAGTTGTGGATTTACACAGTCATGCAGACCTACATAGGATAGAATGGTTTGAATAGTTATTAAAGAATAGATTTATTAACATAGCCCCCTTATGAGACAATAACGATATTTTACAAAAGCACTTGATAACAGACTTTTATATTGTTACTCATGCTCGAGTAACAAAAATTTCTACAATACACACAATCACAAAGGCCAGCATTAAGTGTCTGTAATGCTCTTATTGAATATTGATGCTGCTCCAGGTCTTCCTTAAACCGAAGGAAAAGTTGCTAGGTGAGACATGCCATTCGCATAAGAGATGGTAGCAACATGCAGAGGTATCTACCATAAAGTTTCAACTTAGTAGCATCACCAGTTATTAACGCTCACATTAAGTGAAAAGCCCTGAGCTTTTCTCCCTACAAGTTTCCCAACATAGTTAGACACAAGTAACTAACTCCATTCAATTCACATTTTCATAAGAACATAATAACACAACGAACACAGACAAAATATCCTATGACAGGAAACAACTGACCACCCAGAGTCTGGTCTTCTTTACGAACCTGGTAAGAGGGATCTAAAAGTGATCATTTTAATAACTCTTTAATAAACACATACTTAAAACTGTCAGCTGAATTTTTCCTACATTTCTCATAGTTTTTTCATCCTGTTTATATACACTTTTACTCATTTATCCTTCTCCCAATGAAAAAAATTCTTATTGTAGAATTCAAATCAAATTTTCACAGAATTGAAGTTGACAGATCCTCTCCCTTCTCAGGTTTTTTGAGAAGAGATGATATGGAAGGAGCATAACCTGTGCAACAGTAACAAATGTTACTGTTTAAGTGACAGTACCTTTTCTTATAAAGAACTCAACTTCTATTTTGCCTTAAGGCACTTAACATGCAATAACTCATGATTCCTTATGCCACTGGGTAGCAAATAACCTTAGATACCTAAAGATTAAATTCATTGCCTAAAGTTTCTTAGCCAGTAGCAGAACTAGAACAAGATCCCTCCTTGTGTTCTACTCTTTGAAAAAATTTAATCTAGATTTTCTGATGATCGTGAATTACATTAAGACATGCTCAAGATAAATACCACCAGTCCCCAACCACATAACACATGCGTAAGTCCACATGCACTACATATGCATACACGCAATACACGCACCCAAAGTACTGCCTTAGAATGTGGGAATTGATTAATATTATGAGGCTGATGAACAGAAAGAACTCTACTTATGTAATAATTACTTATGTAATAATTAAAAACTGTAGACACTTCTTCACAAAATAGACAATAGGGTAACTCTAGGTCTCATCCTAGCTTGAGGGTGAGCTAGAAACAAGGGCTAGAAGCATTACTATTAAATAAAGAAAACCTCTTAATGTTTGGGGTAGGGCTATATTTTATCATTTCTCCTAAATATGACCATTTCCTTCTATTGCATACAATTGGATCATTTATTCTACTGAACAACAGACCAAGGTTGCTTTTGTCAGCAGTGTGTTTTGCCACTAAAAATGCTTGATAAAATTGCCCACTTAGTTCTTTATTCCCTATGGATCTTCCTGCTCCTGCGGAAGCAGCTCTAAAGCAGTGTGAGATTCCAAGCCAAGCATGACAGCCTGGTAGTCTTGGGATGAAATGTCAAGTCAGCAGACAAATGCCAGCTGAGAGAGCAAAGCCAACTCTCAGGAAAAGGATTGCCTGCAGCCACTGAAGGCACTCGGGGGCTCGGGAACCAATGGCGATCTGCCTCCACAAATGATGCCAGGAGAAGCCATGTCCCTTCCACCACCACCCCTAGAGAGGGGCCACACTGAAAATCTCTGCATGACCCAGGGAACCCTTAACAGGGCACCTTAAGCTCTAGTGTCTTATCTTGAGCACAGTAGGAATAATAGTAATGCCTGACTGGGCTCTCTGCATAACTTCTCCTGCATCCCTCTGCTACAGTATAAAATAAAACTGGGGTAAAACACATTGTTCCTAAAAGGACGTTTGGTCTGAGTCACTCTGTACCATTTTGGTGGGCTAAATTAGAAACCAAATCTTCTAAATGCCCATCCTCGGAAATTCATTCATTTAAACTTTTCCTGAGTATGGACTCGAGTTCCAGGTAAGGCTCCAAAAACATAAACAAACATTTCATAGTTTCTACCTTGGAGAAATGACTGACTCAGCTTCAGGGGCCTTTACTAGACAACTGTTTCCAGAGGTAGTACAATGCCTTACATAGGGTAAAAGACTAGGCCAACTGTAAGGTTTCCAATGTCTAAAAGCCCTCCACTGAAATACCTTCCTAAAAGGTCTGTGTTTGCTAGCAATTAGCCCTCCTGGTTTCTGCTCTCCTACAATTTCTAAAGGAATGCAAGAGTACATCTTGTGATGTTTGGACTGCACCTTCAATTTCTCAACTAACACATCCTTTTTCTTACAAGCATGTGATCTACCTTCTCCTGTTGGCCTCTCTGAATTTATCTCCAAGGCTGTAGACACTTACTTTTTAGACACTGGAAACACCACGGATTCCTCCCATCAACATGAACAGACCTGGCTATTTCTTCATTCAGTGTACTTATTCTATTTTCCAGATTTCCCCATTATCCCTGCAGGCTCTAGGCCCATGAGGTGTTTAATGTTTTTCCACAGAAATGCCAGGTGTGATTTTGGCATTTAGGGTTGCCAACATCTCCTAGATGGAAGACTTCCAGGACCACACTACTGGGAACACTTTAGTCAATGGGGTAGCACCACCTGTGAGGTCTGATGATTTCCTCTATTTTTCACTCATTTACATGGAAGACAATGGCACAGACTTCCGGGTTCTGTTCTTTTGTTGTGAGTCTGGTATGCCGTATGTGACACTTGTAGGGGTGTTTCTTGAAAGTTATTGGAAATCCTGTGCTCATTGGCCATGTCAAATCATAAAATTAGGGAAATGCATTCAGCCAGGCTCTTTCCCTTAGGACTTCAGTCACCTAATTCTTCAATTTCCTTCCTACAAACACTTGGCCCAGGTCCCAGGTCCATTGTGTCTCCTTGGCACATAAAGGAGATTCACAAGAGAAGAAGCGATAAAATTTCAGGTTCAGAGGCAGCACCAAATGAAGTGATCCCCCACACATACACTTTTCTTACAGAAAGATCACTTACCCAACCTTTCCTCACCTTCCTAATAACAGTCTACAAACACTTTACAAGGATAATTTGGAAGACTTATAACTATGAAAGTTGTTCAAGCTATTGCATTAGTCAATGCCATATCTGCTAGGTTTACCCAGTTATTTCATTTTCACAAGTGAATAACCTGTTTATTTATTAATCAGGTCCACTAAGACTCACGTAAACTAGTTACTAATGGCCCTCTTTTAGTGGTCTTCTAATGTTTTTGTTTACAATTCTCCACAAATAGATTTTGCAAATGGGAAGGGGTCCAAGAGATGGAAAGAGGGGAGAAGATGAGGAGGAGAATGAGATATAAAAAGAATTGACATAGATTACATACATGAGCCAACTACCCACAAAAAAAGTAACCATTATATACTGCAAACATGTACCAAGGATGATTCTAGTAGTACAGATCAACTGGAAGACACAGGGCACACTAAAATTTAGGATATGAAAAGCAATTCACTCAGAACTATCAATATATTGTACTTCTTGGAAACTTTTCACTTAATGGTGGGACACATGGATCCCAGTTTGAGAATCTGATTTATATAAAGTACTAGAAGATGTATAGGAATACAAAATCCTAACGTGCATAGTGTAACTAAGTGCACTGTACAGAGTCAAAAATTAAAGTAAAAAGGAATCTTCAAAATTCATTTTATAGAGGATAATGTACATAGTGGGGTCACTCTTTACTCCAACAAATTCATTTTGGCCACTGGCATAAAAGAACTCCACTTTTTATTGCACATTAAATGAAAATAAGTTACTATGCCAGGCCAAAGACTACTATCCCTTAAAAGACTTTCTCTTAGAAGGTCAGCCCTTGGCAGGAATAGCAGAGGTTGGATTTTAGGGGAACTACCACTATTTCCTGGTAAGAGTGACTCACTATACCTCAACTGTATATACTAACAATGTGGTTTATTCTGAACACCTGCCTTCTTTCTGAAGTCAGAAATGCTGGTATGTGCTGCACAGAGGGTAACTATGCGATCAGCTCACAACAAAGTCCCAATTAATGAACTTCTCTGAATGGTGAGTTTTATATGTCTGTCACAACTCACCTGTGGAAGAATTAAGGTGTTCCATGTGATCTCCTGGGAGAAAACTGTCAGCTTGTGCCTCCTCAGGAATTTGCCCCATGTGCCTTCTCCCTTTGCTGATTTTCTTTCATAGTCGTTCACTGCAACAAATCTCATTGCTGAGTATAATCAGCAATTTCCCTTACTGACGTGTTGAACTTAACGCAAACTTGGGAGCCGCCAACAGTCATGTAAATTATATTTGACAAACAATTATCGGCTGATTTCTGGATATCAAGATCACAGTAAGATGGAAATTCCAGTATATTTTTAATTTAAGTTCATTTTTGAATTTAAAACCTCTAGAAAAAGAGAGTAAATTACATTGAATGTAATTATATTACAGAATTCTAAAATATGAACAACAACAACAAAAATTATACAAAATGATCTTGTCTTGGCTAGCAAGTAAAACAATGACTCCCTGAAAATTATTATGGAAGTTAGGAAAAAGGAAACTTCCATGTTCAAAGGAATCATTAAGGAGAACATGAACATGAATTGTGAACATTAAGAAGAAAAAATTTGCTGGAATACAAAAAAAAACAAAAGAAAAAACAGTTCAGGGAAGTTCAATTCAGTTGAAGACAAAATAGCAAACGTACTATCCCTGCTGTAAACTGGGGTGTCTTACTGGAGTCACTAGGCAAAAGGTCACATAAAAGATCTTAAGGTGTTTAAAGGATACTTTCTCTGATTTTATACTTTACTTCTTTTTCCTTTCAATACAAAGCTTCTTATAGAAAAACTACCAATTATACAACAGCATGTGTACAACTACTTTTTTAAAGTAATCACTGATGTCCTGCCATCCAGAGGCAAGTACAATATAGCATACATGTTTTCTTCCAATGTATTTAAGAAAATATTGGAAAGACTCAAGATGTACAATGTTTCTCAAGACTTAGTTTATGAAGCATTATTAGTGGTATGAATTAAACAGACATGTGGTGGATTGACAACTGGTGGTCAACTTGCAACACCAGCAGAACTGAGTCAGTGTGATGCTGAGTGTGGATGGCCCATGTGAGGATTGCTGCCAACATAAAAAGGAGACCTGGAGAGCAGGAGGTGTGCTGTTGGTTCTCCAGGGTGTTGCTGGTTGTGTTGCCACTGGTTCTCCTGGAGGAGCTTGTTGAGCTTCTTTCCTGATGTGAACTTGGCAGTTCCTATCATCAGAGGAGCTTGGGACCTTGTCACTGAGAATGGCTGTGGTTCCCTTTGAGGGAGTTCTGGTCCTTACTTTGAGCATTGCTTCCTGGCTCCAGAGGGGAAGATAATGTGCTGCGCAATCCCCAGGAGAAGCTTACACACTAGCTTCCTGATATAAATTCAGCTATTCTCATCATCTTAGGAGCTTGAGACATCATTGTCACTGAGGATGGCTGAGGTAGTTTTTGGGGAAGCTCTGGTCCTTACTTTGAGCATCACTTCCTGGTTCCAGTGCAGAACCGTCAACCTGCTGACACAGATCCTTCATCTCGCTGGCACAGATTCTGTGGCTTCCTTCACTGACCTTTGGGCCTTCCCAGTGCAGATCCATGAAATAGACTTGCATAAGACACTGTCATGGGCTCTAGATCTTCAGCTGGACTCATGCAGGACACTGCTGTGGGATTCAGGCCTTCAGCTGGATTTCTGGGGGCTGTTTAGTGTATGGACAGATTTCCTGTACTTTTTATGTTTGACTCTTTGGGTGATTATTGTATTATAGTATTATCATAAAATAATACTATAAATTAAATGTCCTGTATTAAATTGTTTTCCTTGCAAACCCTGACTGTTGAAATATGCTAACAAATCCTTCCTGAATTATGCCTGAGAGACTCACATGTGGAGCCTGGAGGTCTCTGTAGCCAGAGTCCATGTACATGCTGGCTAAGATACCTGAGAAACCTGAGACATCTAGGACCCGCCAAAACAACTTAGAAGAGATGTACATACAGACGACTTGTTCTGAAAGGGGATTGGTTTGCAAGCTGAAAATGTGCAACATACACAGTGTTGGCTCTTTGGGCTAAGTTGGGCTCTGTGGGCTAAGCTCTATGGGTGAAGCTATTATTGAATCTCAGACCACCTGAAGAGAGGCAGAAGGTTGTCAATATAGCATCAAGGTATTCTAGGGAGTCACAGACCCTCACTTCTCCACTTGCTCCTCACTCTCCAGAGGCAATACAGCCAGCAAGGTAGCTGATCTTAGAGTAGTTCTAATGCTATGAGCTCAACTCCTGAACCGTTCTTAGTCTCCTCTCATGAAATGTAAAATAAAAAAATGTTCTAATGCTATGAGCTCAAAACTCCTGAACTGTTCTTAGTCTCTTCTCATCAAATGTAAAATGAAAAAATGTGTGTGTGTGTGTGTGTGTGTGTGTGTGTGTGTGTTTGTGTGTGTGTAAACTCAAACAGTTGTTGGAAGATCACCAGACAATGCCTAGCCAAAATGTAAAATAAAATTGAATCCTAAAATAATTAGTAAGTATAATTTACTAGTTACTACTGAATAGTAAGCTGTCCTATTTCATATTTACTTTTTTTTTAAGCTGAGGTGGAGAGTCAACCACAACTTTAGGTTCTAAGGAGTTCTGCAAATCAACCTACAAAGACAAGCTCAAGAGCCATGAAAACACTACAGCATTATAGGTATTCTAATCTAAACGCTAAGGCGCTGTCTTCCCTGTTTTGAACATAAGCTTCAATAAATTCATTCCTAACATCTGTCAGCCTGCTTCCATACCTATTTTCAAAAGCTTGTATCACTGAGATGGAACTTTCATGAATGACTGGTAGTTTTTCCTCAATGAAAATTGTGTTTGGTTGCTTTGACACTCTGCAGGATGGCAACATTTAGGCTGAGAGTTATAAAGTGAGTCTCTAGAAATTAGGCTCTGGTTCTGTGGTGCTATAGAATAAATATCTCTACCTCTGAGACTCCTATTACAATACCTGCTTACTACAAAAGAGATGATGCCAGGATGCACCAAAACCATTAACCTAAGACTAATGGAAGATTTTGAGGCTATCATAGAACATATTAAACTCAACCACAAAGGAAAAGAGCAACTTTAGGATAGAAAAAATACATTAGTTAAAAGAAGTACCTTTGCCCAGATATTAAGTTTGCAAGTAAAACATAAAATGAATGACAAAAAATCCGGACAATCCAGAGGAGAAAACAACAGATGACACACTATCTTAGGAAAAGTCTGTGGTTTGGTTCAAGCAGGAGCTCAAGCTATTGTGTCCTCATGCTAAAGATGACGTTGGCTGTTTCACCTAGAGTGAGACATAGCATCTTATGATGGTAGGGGTGTTGGTACAATTCTCCAGGTCCTTCTAAATGGGGGCTTACACAGTGAACCTCCATTATTATTGTTTCATTGTTATTATCTTTGCCGTGTTTAGAGCTCACTTTTCCCCAGAAAATACAAGGTATTGTAGATTCCAAATGTTCAATATGTCAAATACCCATGAATCACAGTGGAAACAGCCAGGATTTTTAAGACGGAGTAGACCAACTTAATTAATCTCAGGTCAGACACTTCTTGTAACTCTTCTTTGAACAAATTGTTTGCCATTTATGTTAGTTTCCTTAAAATCACCTTAATTTAAAAAAGAAACTTAAATTATGCCCAGCATAAAGTATCACGAGAGCAAAAATTTAGGTTTTCTCTTTGTTGCTTTTGTTACTGTTTCACGCACAACACCAAGGACAGGTCTGCAAAGGGATCTGCCAGGTGCACAGAACTGTTAAGGATGACAGCATTAGCCCATGCTATGGCACCAGGCACAGCATGCCACACAAGGGCCATGTGGCTAAATGTTAGCTCTATTTGTTATGCTATGTTGCTATTCTTTTCCATGCACAAGAGGTGAGACTTCTATATTTTGAGAATAAAATTACAAATCATTAAACTCAGACTTAATTTTTGTTCAAATAAATATCTTTTAAAATGGCTAAACAATATGCCAACGAAAAGGCACCTGTCTTTTTTATCTCCATCAGCTTGTGCTTCTTGGTAAGTAAATACAAATAAATTTAAGACATGTCAGGTAAATTAAGAAAAAAGCACTAAGTGATTGAAAAATGAATTACAAGTAATTTACTACATACTACTATGATCTGTTTGGGTTGACACTGGCCAAACAGAGATTGCAGAACTGTGAGATATCTTCATCTTTTGCCTAGCACATAGTCGGGAGACTTCCCTCCACTGTCCACTGTTTTGCAGCTCCATTTCTGCTCAAAAAAGAAGGGATTTTGCTCACTGCCTCATATATTCAAAGTAAGGAGACCATCATTCTCAAGGATAAAATCATTCATTCTCTAAATATGGTAGATTTTCTGAGGATATCCTAAAGCTGGGGGAGGGAAGGTGCTAACAGTCAAACCCAGAGCCTCATATATACCCGGCACACACTCTACCACTGAGCCCCACCCACAGCCCCCTAAAACTCCTTTAAGTCCCTAAATTCATGCTGACCAGTAGAACACATTGTTGTGTAAACTCTACATTCTCTGTCAGCATGCTGGCGTTGGATGCTTACCTAGGCTCACATATTACTTGAGTGATGCCCTCTACAGCAACCAAAGACTCAGCAAAATAAGTACAGCAATCTGGTATTCTAGGGATACTCTCAAGGATTCCAAGAGGTAAATGTTTAAACTTGAAGTTAATGGAGTATGTAGAATGTTGCAAACATTTCTAGCTTTTGTTTTTGTTTTGATTTTTGGCAGTACTGGGGATTGAACCCAGATCCTTCATATTGATTTATGTTCCAATCCTTTTTTTTAAATTGTGAAACAGGGTCTCACTACGTTACTGAATTGTACAGGCTGGAATTGAATTTGTAATGCTCCTGCCTATAATTCCAAGAGTGCTGGAATTACAGGCATTTTCAAACATGCCTGATTCGCATTCTTCTTTAACATGAACCTGTAAGGTGAACTTTATGATTTGCTCACAAGCATAAAAATAATATGGTAAAACATTAATATATAGATACCTTTCTAACAAAGTTTTTATTCTGGTTAAGATTTAAGAACAGCTTATATAAATTTGCCTACACAGTTAAAAGATTCAGATGTGGGAAATAAGTCCAAGAATTACATCCTCGTCTCTAAACTAAGATGCACTACAATCATTTTGTTTGAAGGCAAGATAAGTCTGCAGTTCTTCAGATAGCAAATTCCTGCCTAGAACTTGTCTGTTCAAGAGCTGTCAATGCTAAAATGCTATTTCTGGTTAACAAAACCCAAGCGCCCACATCACCATGAGTTAGGGTTTTGAGACACCTGCCACTAGTGCAGTTTATTAGACGACAGATTTATGCGTCTCTGTGCACCTCTCTGAGGCTTTTAGCTGTCTTTGACATACTGTTTGTTAAAGCTTTCCAACAGATCTGACATGTGGCACGAGTGAACTAGAGTTTGACAGACTCTGGAAGGCTGAGGGTACCATGAGATATGTTTTGGAACTTAATTTAGGAATATTTCTCCCATTCCCTTGTAACCTGTATCTCTGAAAACCTAACACAGATATCATTTCAGACTAAGGCATACTTAAAATTCTCTTAAATTGAAAATAAAACAATACAAAGAAACAGGTAGTAGATCTTGACTGAGTATTTTTGGTACTCAATCTAAAGTGGTGCAGGAGATAAGAAAGTGACAAAGTAGGCAGAGGCCTTTAATGAGGGCATGGGACAGCTTTATAAGGCACTTAATGGCTCTCAGCCAGAACAAAGAAGTGGAGCTACTTTTATCAGTTTTGGCTGGGGGAGGAGTTTGGGAGGTGAAGAAAGTGACATATTAACCACTGATTTGCAAGAGCATCCGCCCGCCCGTGTAAATAGGCAATGGAAAGATTTACTGGGGACTGGGGGTGGAGGCTTGGGTGGCTGTGGAGTTTTGGGATTGGAGAGGGCTCCAAGCACGTGCAAAAAGGGAGTGGGGGGAGTTTATCTCTGGAATGAGAAGGAGAACACAGAAGTTACCTTTGGACACAGAATTTATTTCTCTGGGTCCACACCAAGACAGGCAGATGTCATGTTACAGAAAGCTAAGTCCCAGGCTAGCAGACTATCAGATCTGAACTGAGATGATCATTTTCATGGGAAATACTAAAAACAATTAACTTCTGCATCTCTGTGTTTGTTTTCAGTCTTGAAGCAAGACCAGGAATCTACCTAACTCAAAGGTGAGGATAGCCAAGTAAGTGGGTAGAGCATTGGAGCTAGGTCAGGAGTCCGGCTTGGGCATAGCACTCACTATATTGTTAGCTATGTAATATAAGTGCATTAAAGCTCTGATTTCTCATTCACAATGGAAGAGCCACCATCATCAATTTATGAAAGTTAATTATTGAAACAGTGCCAGCCACTGTGGTAATACTACATATCTCAATTAATCCTGAATGTGGAAATGATTATGATGAAGCACTAAAAAACTAAAACCAATATTCATGTCATGATTCTGGCAATAGAACTTTAGCTACAGAAATAGCTACATGAGATCAGAACTTTCTGACTTGAAGGGAATTTATGGTCAAAAGCTTTCTGGGAAGATTCCACCAACCAAAGTTCAATGGTATATCCAGAAGGGATGTAAACACTGAGTGTGGGTTAGGATGTTAGGCGCTGTGCTTCTTGGTGTACAAATATTCCTTCTTGCATGTAGGATCTACGTTCTCTTTCCTCTTATTCCGTTTTTCTTTAGTACTTTCCCTTCCCAACAATTCTGAACTACCAGTATTATTATAGGTCATTTTTTGTCAATCTAGTAACATTAAAACTATGGATTTATATTTCATTTTTAATTAACATGTAGAAAAATCGACCCTTTAATGTATACACTTCTGTACATGTTAAAAAAGAATGCCAGCACTGTCCAACTCCCACCAAGAAAAGAATGCAGTTGGGCAACCTCCACCACAATCAAAACCTACAACTAACCTGATTTCTATCCTTACAAATTTTGTTCACATGAAACAGAATGTAATAGAATTATGGAGCCTTTTTGGCCAGCTTCTTTCACATAGCATAAGACATCTCAAATTCATCTGTGCTGGTAGTATCTATAGTTTGTTCTTTTTTTTAGTGGTGAGTACTATGACATGTGTATAACATGATGTACATTAATTCATTCGCCACCTGAGTAACACTGATTTGGTGATTACAAATAAAAGACCTATAAACAATATATACAAGTCTTTCAACACAAAATTTCATTTCTCTTAAATTTTTAAGAGTGAAATTATCAGATACATTGTAATGTTTACCTTTATTACAAACATTTTTGTATATAAGTTGTGGTATATGGCTGTATCATTTTGCATTCCCACCAGCTATTTGTGAGAATTATAGTTCCAACACTGTCATTAGCACTAAGCATTGTCAGGTACCTTGATTTTTAACTATTCCACAGATACAATAATGGCATCTCATTGAACTTTTACTTTATCGAATATAGTGACATTAAGCATCTTGTTGTGGGCTTAGGTGCATGTCCTTCACTGAAATGTAATGTCAAATTTTTGCACAATATTTTTAAGTTGGTCTAGATATTTGTAATGGTTAATACACCATGTCAACTTGCAAAGTTTAGAAGCTTAACTAAATAACTCAGCAGTTCTATATACTAGGGTATAGAGGACATGCCCTAGGGAGGTTGTTTACACTCCAGGAATGTTGTAATGGTTGAATCATTGTGTCAACTTGAAAAGTTTAGCAGGCAGCCAGGGTACTCACTCTGTAAACACCCTCAGCCTGTGGGAGAGGAGGGCACCCAGATGGTGTGGGTGCTGCCTGCTAGGGCGGGTAAGAAAGGAAAAGACACTTACTCTGTCTCCCTTTTTGTTCTTGTTGCTTTTTCTGTCTTCTACTGCCATGAACTGTTGCCCCTCTGTCATGCCACCCTGCTTGGGAGACAGCTGATTATGGGCTGAAACTTTTTCAAAGTGCGAACTAAATAAACCTCTCCTTGCTAATTTTGGGGGTCAGATAGTTTGTCTTAGCAATGAAAGAAAAGTAACTAAGACAATGTTGAATGTCAAGAATTCTTTATATTCATCCCAGAGGAAAGTATTTTCTCAAACATATTTTATCAAATGTGTTTGGCAAATGTGGTCTCCCAAACTAATAGTTTGTTTTTTGGTTGTCATCACAGTGTCTTTCAAAGAGCAGTTTTTATTTTTATGAAAAAATATCTACCTGTTTGCAAAAAAGATTTTTCTCTTAAGAGTTGTATTTTCTACTTTGATATTAGCCTGTAATTCAATTTCAGTTAATTTTTATACATATTTGAGCATGAACAAATATTCAATTCTATGTACATACTTTACATTTCAAACTGTTTATCTGTTGAAATAACAATCTGATTGTACTGGAACTTTTGCTAAAAAGAAAGTGACCTTATATGTGTAGATTTACTTCTGGAATCTCTGTTTGTCCCATAGTTTCATGTGTCTGTCATTTCACCACATTATTGAACTTTATACTAAATACTGAAATAATTCATTGTTATATTGTTATATAAAATTTAGATAGTATAGTTGTTTTTTCCTTTTACATAAATTTCACAATCAAGCCATAATTTTGTACAGTAAATCTTGCTAAAAATTTGAATGGGAATCTATAGATACATATTATGATAAACCAGTATCTTAACAATATTTTATCTTCTAACTGATAGCATTTATTTTGGCTTTCTTTGATCTTATTCATTACTGTTTTAAAATTTTCAACATTCAGATTTTTATATGTGCTGTGAGAGTTATATTTACATATTTTGGTATCTATGAAAAAATTTTTTTATTTTCACATTCAAATAGAAATACAATGGGTTATTTTTACTTTGTATCTTAAAAATTTACAAAAGCCATCTATAGTTTTTATTAGCATTTTGCAGATTCTATGGGGTTTTATATAAACATTTCTTCTTAAAGTCTTTATGACCTGCATTAATCTTGCCAAAATCACTAGCCAAGGTCTGCATTCAGACATGTTGTTGAACAAGTGATAAAAGCATAACTTCTTGCCTTCTTATCAATCTTGTGGATAGAATTAAGGGAGGTGGAATTTAGTGTAACAACATTAACGCTAATAGTTACAGTAGGCTTTCCATAAATTCTCTTTATCAGATTGAGAACATTCTTTCTATGCATACCTTCCTGAATTTTTCTTGCGAACAGGCAACAAACTTTTCAATTCCTTTTCTGTATCCACTGATATGACTATACAGCTTTTCTTCAGTCTGTTATATGGTAAATTACCTGATTGGGGTATTGGGATAGTGCTGCATCTATGCAATGAAACAAAATGTTTCTTCCAGGTCTAAATTTTTGGAAGGGCTTGGGTACAATTGGTATAATTTTTCCTTTCCTATTTTATAAGCTATACCAATGATAGCACTTCAGCTTAGAGTTTTATCCTGGAAATATTTTATTTACAAATTTAACTTCAATAATAGACAAAGAACTACTCAGTTTATCTGTCTCTTGCTGGATAAGCCTTGAGCTTTTCTTCCAAGTAATTTGTTGAAGTCAACTAAGTTATCTAATTATGATATTTCCTTATTATCCTTTTAATCCTGTAAAGTTTGCTCCCCTTTTCACTGCTGATGTTGATAACCTGTGGCACCCTCTTTTTTACATTGTTCAAAGTGGCTAAGTCATTTAATTTACTGATCTTTTCAAAGATTAGTTTTTTATGCCCACCCTTCTTTCACTCTGCCTCTTTCTCTATTATGTGCTTCACTCTGAAGTAAATTTGTTCTTTTACTTGTTTTATACGACAAAAGTTCACATCATATAGTAAGACAATTTTTTCTAATTTAAGCTAATGCTATAAATTTTTTCTGAACACTATTTTACTCATTTCTCATAAACTGTAACAAACTTTTTCATTTTTAATTAACACAAAACATTTTTCCAATTTCCCATGTGACTTCCTAGTCATGGGCAATTTAAAAGGGTTGCTTGATTTGTCACTATTTATTTACAAAAGTCTTCTATTTTTTTCTTTTAGAATTTGACAAAATTCCCAGTGCTGATTCCATAATGTCATGATTTATAATCCAATAAAATTATCATTCTTTGTTCAAAGTGATTTTAGCTTGTTTTGTTTTGTTAAGTTCAACACACATGAAGGTATGAACAGCTGTTTTGAGAAGAATGAGAGACACTATGACAGCCATTCTTGGTTTCCCTAATGTCTGGTCTTAAAGACCTGAAATACCCTCCTTGTCCTGCTGAGATCAATTCCATACTATGTTGTTTCATGTGAATTCCCTGTATGTGACAATATGGACAACTATTTAGAAGAAAACAAGAGACAATACGATAGAGAGTGAATATATCTCCAATTGTCTAGTTTGGGAATTTATGTCCCTTACTGCTTTCTTGTGATCCTCTTTGTTCTGTTTTGTTGCGTTTAATTTTACCCTTTTGATATAATTGAATGTATATTTGAGTAGGTAAGATGGATGACCATATTGCTGGTTTTTTTTGTCAGATCATGGAACAGAAGTGTTAACAGACTCACTGTTTGAATGTCTACTCTACATGTTTTAACTTTATAATTTGAACAACTATTTCCAAGAAGTCAGTATGTAGTTTGGCAAGTAATAATCTCTTAGGTTTTGTTGTTGTTGTTCTTTTCCTTTTTTCCTTGGAATTCTGCATTGTTGCTACCTATCCTTTATTCTGTTTTGTTTTGTTTTTTCTTTCTTCTCTTTAAAATTAAAAAAACAAAACAAAAAAAAAGAATTTGATGAAATTCTATTGATTTCTAGTTGACTACCACTGTCATAAGAGAACATATTTTGTGTGACTTTGATTCAACGTGGTTTAACTTCATGAAATTGGAAAGACTATGTCTATGTATTCTGCCATGCTCAGTAGGATGCAAGATGGAACAAGAGGTACCCAATCCGCATTGGTCAACAATGCTATTCATGTGTTCTAATAATGAGGTTCTGTCTAGTTCTACTGATCACTTAGAGAAAAGTGAAATCTCCAAGTAATTTATCTATAAATTTATCTATTTCCACAAATTTATCTATTTTCCCTTTCAGTTCCATTTTTTTTTTAAAGTTTTATTATCAGATGTATGAGATTATTTATTTAGAACTGTCAGGTGTCTTAGTAAAATGACTTCTTATGATTATCATTATGTAATCCACTTTATAGCCCTGTCAATATTCTTAGTTCTGATGTCTGATTTGCCAGTACTGTTACAGGCAGCTGAGCCAGTTAGAAATATTATAGGCAGTCAGACAGGGCTAGGCCCTTAAATAAACTGGTACAGAGGACCAGATGTCTGGTGACCTTGGAGGAGACACACACCTCTTGCTGTGGGTCAGACTTGAAGATAGAAGGCAAAACAAATGCAACCACACCCTTAGGTATAATCCTTAGGGATTAAATCTGGATCACCTTGAGAAGCCAAAAGTCACCATCCCAACACCCTACAGGAAGAGTCATTGACCCGACCCATAAAGAATGCTCCCTTGCTATATAACTCACCTCCCCATTTGTCCCTGATTTGGTCAGTTTTACCTGGGCAATTAAACTTACTAGTTGACCATAGCTCTGTCCCACCTCACGCCTGTCTACCTTGCGAGTTTCCAGTTTTTTCCCCTTTAGACTTGCTTCAGCTTAAGGTTTTACTCCATAAAAATCCCTAGAAAATACAGAATTTTTGGTAACACACTCGGGACCCCTTCTGTCTCTCTCTCAGACAGAAGCTTTCTTTCTCTCAATAAATATTTCTGCTCTTAATCTCTGTTGTTCCTAAAATTCATTCTTCAATTTTAGAGAACAGGAACTCATACCGGACATAGGGTAGTTTGGGAATTTTGTTCCTCCATATCATGACATGCTGTATTGAAATCTATCATAAACTCAACTGTTTTTGCCATCTTATTTTTTGTTCCTGTTTTTCTTTTCTGCTTGCTTTTGATTTAGCTGGGTATCTTTTTTCCATTTTTTTTCAACTACTGGCTTAAATTTATACATTTTAACATATTTAGTCACTGTGCATATTAAAATGTCTACTTTTTTGTGTTTGAAAATTTTTTTTGCATTTTTCCCCTTTTTTTCTTTTTATCTTTGTAATAAAATGGATTTGGAAAAAAATGTCCACCTTTTAATTCCAATCTACTTTCAAATTATATCATTTCAAGTATATTGTTAACAGTGTATTTCTGATTCCTTGACCTTATGACTTTCAACCTCATATATTTTAATTTTTTGCTTTAGCTTTCTCTTAAATATTTCCAGAGCTACATTTCCTTGTAACAAAATTCCAGGCACATGTCCATATGATAAATTACAAACACACACACACACACACACATATATACTTATATATATATAGTATTAATGCTAATTCCATGATTTTGATACTCTACTATAATTATATAAAATGTAACCAATGGGACAATTGGGTAAGGGGCACATAAAGAGTCTCTGTTCTTTTATCACAACTTATTGTAAATTTGTAATTATAGAAACACTGAAAATTGTTTTAAGGTTAAACAAGTATTTATGCAATTTCCTAGTACTCAATTATTCTATTGTTTGTGAATGTGTTTCAAGAAATGAAATTTTTTTAAAAAGCCTTGGTATCATTTACTTATACACTATGGACTACCTATACCTTATAGTTATATCCATGTCATTTCACTATTGTGATGGTATTGCTAACATAACCAACAACAAGGAACATTTATTGAGCACTTGGTATATTCAGGCACTAAGTGCTCTACATCCTTATGTTCTTTGAAGTTTACAATAATGTGAAAGATAACACTATCATGATTTCAGTTTTATAAATGTCCATTGAGAATGCAGAGTAAGAAGGGGGGCATGGTAACACAAATTTCTATTCCCAGTTACTGGGGGTGAGAAGTACTAAAGCAGGAGGATCACAAGTGAGAGAACAGTGTGAGCAACTTAGTGAGAACCTATATGAAAATAAAAATATAAATAAATAAGAAAGCTTCTGATACAAACTATAGGGTTATAAACATTCACAAAATGGAGGCAAAGAAATCTGCAAAGAAAATTAAGACGGTAACCAAAGCAAAAAAGAACACCAACAGAGAGCAGTCATGAAAATCAAGGATAGAGGTAACAAGCAAATGAACACATTCTGAAATAACTGGTGTGCTGCAGAGCAGAAATGAGAATTCAACACTGACTCCAAAACTCATAAGCATTATTATTATATTCAAATACTTTTACATTTGCAGCAAATGGTATACCTGAAGGACATCTAGCACTATCTTGAGTGCAACGCAGATGACAAAATTCTATAAATACAACTTATAAAAAGCAGGCTTTTTATATTTGAGGGAAAATTTCATATGTGAGAGAGAAAAGTAAAAAAATATATATATACATAAAACACATATGTTATTATTATTGGATTCATAGTGTGATGAAAGAAAAAGGAAAAAACCATTCTCAAGAAACTTTAATATTTTCATAAAATAGATTTGCTCACATGTGTCTGAGTATCTACCATACACATATAATCTGCTATTTCAACACGCTCTTAATTATAAATAGTAAATCTGGCAGCCTTCCCAATTTTTTCTCCATAAAAAGTCAACAAATCACTATTCCAGTATCTTAACAATGATTGCTTCTGTGGGTAGAATGGAGGTAAAACTGACTTCCATTTTGTATTTTGTATATAAAAAAACTCAGTGATAAATACATATTACTTTTATAACTAAAACAAGTCTTTGAAAGTAAAATTTAAAAATAAAGACCAGGAGTCTTATTTGATGTAAATATTCAAATCTATCTTCAAATAAGCAAGTCAATGTTCCATAGTACATCTTAGCCTTATCTCCTTAGGAGATGCCCTGCACCCTGTATGTCTCCAGCTGATAACCTAAACTCTGAGCTCCGCCTGTCATTTTCTTGGAACACCTCTAGGAGAAATAAAATGTGATTAAGGATGAATACATCTCACTTGCTTGCTTGCTCTCCCCAGTATAGGTAGGCTGTCGCCCTCTGCATGCACACCAAGTTGGAGTTAAAAGACTGTCATGCCTTATCTATGCAGCCTGCACATTGTGCTGTGTTATGCACCAGAGCACTGGGGTGGGGGCTTTCCAAATCAGCCTGTGGCCAAAAGCACAGAAATAGTAATACAGTCATAGAGAGGAAAGGAAACTCAATGGTTCTGAGGCTATCACTAAGATAAATGGAGTTTTGAAATTAAATGGTGATTGCCCCTGTCAAATTGAAAAGCCTAAAAATGCACATATATTAACTGCTATGCCTGCCAGGAAAAGGAGGGATTTTCACATTACTGGCTCCTACATTTTCTAGTTATGAAAATAAAACAACAAAAAAACCCCACCACAAAACAACAATACTCACAGAATGCTCCTAAGAGAAGTATTTAAGTTTCCTGTCTTTTTTTCCAAAACCATCTGGGCCACTAATTTTCCTCTTAGAAAGTTGACCTGGTAACTACAGTATTCTATAATGTTCACATTATTCTTCAGACAATACTTAGGAATTGTTTTGAGAAACACATAAAATGATAATACCAAAGAATAATTGTCTCTGGATGGCTTCTTCCTAAGGAAATGTTAAAGCAAATATCTGCAACAGTGCTGATTTTATGCCTTTTAGTGCACATTAAAAATGAAGTCATAATAACAATGAAATCTCCCAATTCTTTATGTAAAAAAATCCAACTCCAAGATATCATATTTGAAACATTACATATTGCATGACTTATAAGACATTTATTTTTTTGTGAGTTATGAGTAATTTGAAATTTTATGCTAACACTATACCAGTAGAAAAATTTTGATAAGTTTTACAGATGTTTATTGCCATTTCTAAAATGATCTTAAAACAATATCACATTTGAAAAAATAGGTATGTTTGGAAGATGCTGTGGTTTAGATCTAGAATGGCCCCCAAAACTCACGCTCCGAGGCAGGCCTATACTCTTCCCCTCATTAGTTTATAGCTAAATGTGATGAAAAGAGGTGGAAGTCAGAAGGAACAACTGGGGCTTGACCTGGAAGCATTTGTCTTTCTCCCTAGCTAGTCCTTTCCCTCTCTGCTTCCTGGACCCCGTGATGTGAGTAGCTTCTCCTCTGCCTGAGCCCTTACAACAGTGTATCGTTCCTGCCTTGAAGTCAACGGACAATGAACAGAATAAAAATCCTGAAGCAAAATAAACCTCTCCTCTGCTAAATTGTGGGTGCTGAGTGTTGTATCCTATCAATAAGAAAATGACTAAAACAGAAAATTATCCTATTTATTAGGAACTATCTGTACTATATAACTGTCCTGATACTAGGAAAAAAGAAATGCTTCTCCTAGCTGTGTAGCAAAATGCCTTAAGGAAGGTCTTATTCACATTCTTCCTTTATGCCTTCTAAAATTTCCAAAAGAACAAATGACTCTATTGGAAATCCTTTATCTAAAGCCTAACAAAATGTAAACGCTAAGACGGTGGATGACCTGTTCATGCATAAATAGTCCTTAAGAAAAGATTGATGCCTAAAGGAAACAAAAGGCTCGTTAGTACATGACTCTCCTCAAAACTTTTACAAGGGGGGGAAGTCCAAAGATGGCGGACCAGTAGGTAGCAGGAGAGGGACCCTCTCTGAAAGAGACAGCTCAAATGCCAGAATAAAACACCCTGGAGAGATCCAAACAGAGAGGGATGGACTCTCACAATCCAGGAAGAAACTAAAGTGCAAAAATCTGCTCGAATATGAGGTCCTGGGACTACCATAAGACAAGTTAAGATCAGCAACCACGGCACCCTCCTTGAGCCACCTGAATCCCTGCCAGAGACCTGACAAAGCGATCCATGCGACTGGCTTGAGCCGCCAGAGCACGGAGCTGAACAGCCCTGCGTGCAGCTCACCCAGACTGGCCCTGCACACGACCCACCCAGAGGCACCATGAATTCTCACCGCAGCCGCGCTGAAGTCGGAGGTCGGAGAGCCCAGCAGTTTTTGGGGACCGGCATCAACATGTGGTGAGTGATGGGAATAAGACCCTTCCATGGGAAAGGGGAAACCGACTGGATGCCATATCGGATTTGAACAGGAGAGCCTTAACTCCAATAAGGAAGTGGCTTCAGTTGGTTGCTCCCCTCATCGAGCAGATTGGTGGAATCTGCTTGGACTAGGCTGCTCCCCTGGCCGGGACCCAGTGAGTCGCTACAAATTAATTCCCTGAGAGCGGCACACACTGACGCAGTGAAGGCCTGCAAAGGTTGACTGGCCCGGAGGGGAGAGCCAGCGCACACTGCCTGTGAGTGAACTCTAATCTCTGATAGCTGACTGAAGAGGGCAAAAGCTCCTAGCCTGCGCCCTCTAGAGGAGCCTTAACCAACAAGAAAAGGGTCTGGGAATTACACTGTACACTTTTATGGAAGGAACCAAAAATATGAGGAAAGGGAGAAATAAGAAAAAAACCCCAGCCCCCAACCCTGAGAACATTGACCCAGGAGAGGTAAATACAAAAGAGATTGAGGGCAGCAAACATGCAACATCAAACACAGCATTAGCGGACATAAAGAGATATCTTCAGGACCTCGTAAGCGGGACCAAAACTGAAATATTAATTCAAATTAAACAAGAGATAAGTAGATTAATAAAATAAAGGCTGGGCACCTCTCAAGAAGACACAGACAGAAGAATGGAGGAACACAAAAGGAGAGAAAAATTTAATGAAGAATACAGGAAAAACCTAGAATTCATGAAGCAGATTCAAAGAGATTATCAGGAAACTAAAGACTTGATAGAAAGCTGGCAAAACTGCTTGAAAGAAACCAAAGATAGACTATCAAAAATTGAACATGGGCTTGCAATGTGTGATTATGAAAGGGAAGATCTCTTAAAAATAACAAGGGAGCAGGCAGTAAAAACACAAAGACTGGAAGATGACAAGAGAATCTATAACTTAAGAATAAAGCACATGAATGAAGAAGCAGGAATCAAAACACAGGAATTACAAAGGCTATTTGTAATTCTTAATAATTCCTAATAATAATTCCTTAATAATTTCTGCTATCACAGAAATTACTAAGGAAAATTTCCCAAGCATAGAAAAAAGAAATGATATGCAGTGGTATGAAGCATACAGAACTCCAGCCACCTACAACCAAAACAGAGCTACACGCAGACGCATAACAATCAAGATCCCAGAAATTCAATCTAAGAACAGAATTCTAAAAGCCATCAGAGAAAAGAACAGATCACCTATAAAGGAAAACCCATCAAAATCATGGCAGACTTCTCGACACAGACCATCAGGTCAAGAAGAGCTTGGAGTAAAGTAATTCAAGCACTGAAGGAGAACAATCTCCAGCCCAGATTGATGTATCCTGCAAAACTCTCTCTAGAAATTAATGGAGAAAAAAGATGCTTCCATGACAAAGAAGAACTAGGAGAATTTGTGACCAGCAATCCAACCCTACAAAAAATACTGAAGGACATTCTAGGGAGAGAGAACAAGAATACGAGCATTTCAGGAACAGTGGCAGAGAGGCCTCAGTGAACAGGGCAGATAGAGGAGTGGAACAGAAAAATAGACAACCAATGGCAGAAAAACAGAATAGTAGAAATAAGGCAGAGAAGATTGGCTGTAATCTCTAGTATAGAGGGCCTTGAAATATTAACAGAGAGAAACACAGGCAGAGTAGATCAGGAGACAGGGTCCATTGAGATGCTCTATATAGGGAGGCAGTGGGACCCAAAACAAGCAGTGCACCCCATGGCAGTGAAAGGGGAGGAATTATCTTAAAAAGGGAGGCAGAGGATATTGTTAATGGGGTAACAAGATTTAAAATTTACATTATTCTCACCACTCTGCTTGGATGGATTACGTGCTGTTCTAGTTTTTCTACTTACACTAGACTTGAGGACATGGTCAGCTATCCCAAATATAAGAGCACATATTATGGTAATCATCCCTAATTTTCCTATCAACTTAATCTGAAGCCCTTTATAAATTATACTGTCTTATTATGACTGATCTTATTTGAATCTGGTTTGTTAGATTGCTACTTTGTAGTGACTGATTTTATTTAAATGTTATGATTGATAGCATCAAGTGTAAGAGTATAGGCAACTACACTGAAGATGACAAGATTCATTAAGATACCCACTGTGGTTTGATTATTACTTGCTTTTGAAGTCTTTATTATGTCTCCAATGCTTTGTTTTTATTAATGTTGTTATATCCTGCTGAGACATCATGGTAACCATTGTAGATCACCTTGCATTGCAGTTTTATGTGACTTTTTTGCTTCATGCTTTTCTAGGAATTGTTTTATCTTGCTTTGTTTTATTTTTGCCTCTAATACAGAAATGATGGATATACATGTAGAGACTCATGCATGGGTAGTGCTTATAAACAGTTTATGAGAACCAACTATAAAACACATGTTGAAATGAACAACTACTTTGAAGAAAAAAAGACACTACAGTACCCAGTGCTGATTCCATAATGTCATGTGAAATCCAGCAAAACTATCACTTTTTGTTCAAAGTGATTTTACCTTGTTTAAATTCAACACACATGAAGCCATGGACAGCTGTTTTGAGGAGAATGAGAGACACTATGACAGCCATTCTGGCTTCCCTAATGTCTGGTCTTGAAGACCTGAAATGCCCTCCTTGTCCTGCTCAGATCAATTCCATACTAGGTTGTTTCATGTGAGGTCCCTGTATGTGACAATATGGACAACTATTTGGAAGAAAACAAGAGTCAATATGACAGATAGTGATTATCTCCGATTGTCTAGTTTTGAAATTTATGTCTCTTACATAGCTTTCTTGTGATCCACTTTGTTCTGTTTTGTTGTGTTTAATTTTACCCTTTTGATATAATTGCATGTATATTTGAATGGGTAAGATGGATGACCATATTGCTGTTTTTGTCAGATCGTGGAACAGAACTGTTAATAGTCTCACTGTTTGAATGTCTACTGTACATGTTTTAACTTTGTAATTTGAACAACTATTTCCAAGAAGTAAGTATGTAATTTGTCAAGTAATAATTTCTTAGGTTTTTTGGTTGTTGTTCTTTTCCTTTATTCCTTGGAATTCTGTATTGTTACTATCCTTTATTCTGTTTTGGTTTTTTTTCTTTAAATAAAATTTTAAAAAAACCTTTTACAATGATGAGAAATTGAAATCTCCAAAATGAGCAATGAATATTACTTCAGTATATTTCATATATAAGATTTGTGGTAGAAATAATCTAAATAGAACCCCATAATAATAAGGAAAGCTGTTATCTCACCACTGCCTCCAGAGTGACAAGTGTTAAGAACAAAGAAGTGACATCACAGAAGCCAGAGAAAACAGCTGTGAAGAACTGCGGGGTTCCCCACCCCAAACTACAGCGGCTGACTTACTATATTTCATACCACTTAGAGTTGTTAGAATTAAATATGGGTCAACAATCACTAAACACATCAACAAGTGACACTCATTGAAATAAATCACACCAAATGGCCAGCATATTATAAGCTGCTCTGACACTACCACTGCTTTCATAAATAAAAAACGAGAATTAAACTTTCATAGTAAAATATTTCACTAGACTAGATTGCGAATTTTGACATAGTCAATTCATCATTGTAAAAATCAGATGAGACTCAGTCTGCTGTGGTCAGAAAGCTCATTAGTCTATCAAAATTACACCTTTGCCAGGATGGAATGATTCTTTTTGCTAAAAAATGCCTGCGATTTAGTAAAAATATTTCAACACAACATTTTTTATTTTGACTTAAGCAAATAAATGTTATAAATTGATGTTTTTAAGTGAGTTAAGCGCAACAGACATTCCTAGAAAATTTTTTGAAAGTTTTAATTAAACTTAAGCAGTACTCTTATCATGAAAAGTAGTCATTTGAATTTTTCAAAAAGCCAGTTTCATCTAGAAAGTTCCTTGATGAAGTAGTAAAATATTTGTCCCGTACCAATAATTAAACTCAGGATCTGGCACTTGGGCCTCTGAGGTCTATCCCCAGCCCCAGCAGTAAAATTCTTCAACTCTTTTTTTTTTTTCTTTTTATCGGTACTGGGGATTGAACTCATGACCACACGCTTGCAAGACAGGCGGTTATGCCACTGAGCTAAATCCCCAGCCCTAGTTTTCAACTCTTAAGCAGTTGGCTTAAACTAAAACTTAAAAACAAAAATTCTGAAAGGAATATGGTTTTCCTTGGTTTGAGAAAATCCTGTGTGGCTCTTGTTGCAAATACTCTTTCATAACTGGCTACACATCCTGGCAACAATATGCCAGTTGTGGACTATGACTTTATTGACTGTAGGCCACATTCATTTTTAATTAGAATACTTCCCTCTTGCAAATCATACTATTTCATACCTATAGGTTTTGTTTTTACCCTCAATGTATTCAATTACCCTAGCTCTAAGAGAGAATATAAATGGAATTTCCAGAGCAGACATGGAATGACTTCACTATGACACTTCAGAAGGTGAATGGAGCAAAAGATATACAACTACTAATCAAACTGACAACTAGAGAATGAACAGATGTTCAGTGACTCCTGGTACTAACAGCAACTGAACGTCACATAGCTTCAGTCCCTATCAACATAGGAGAACTGTTAAATAGCTACATATCCAGGAGCGGTAGGGATCTAGCACCCCAGCATATGGCTTTCCTGTAGCTAAACAAAAAACAGTTTCTTTAGTCCATAAACAGTCTACAAGGGCTGCAAATTACATAGGTTCCATTGTATACTTCCTCTCTAAACCCTGTACCTCCTTTACTAATTTATTTATGAGCCTTGTGTACAATACAGCCAGTTATCATCTAGGTGTTCATGCCAGGACCCTGGCTTAACTCTTTCTTCTTCCATCTGTGCCTTCACTAAAACAACACCTTCTTAAGGGTTGATTGAGAAATAGCCATTATCAAGACATTTCTCATCTATGTACTGTTATGCGAAAATGTATCGGTCTGTTTTGCATAATCAAGTCACATCATACACTAGTCATTTGGAAAATACTATTTCAATTAGTTACACAAATCTTCCAAAATTTGTACCTTTCATTACAAAATATTGAAATGTCACATTCTTTAACATAACCACTGATACTGACTTCCTATCTAACTATTGAGAGACTGTCAAGCTCACAGCAAGGGATTTACGTTTTCTAAAATTCTAACTTTTACGTAGTTCAAATTCTATCATGGTTTAAACCCCCCCCCCCTTTTTTTGGTACTGGGGATTGAACTCATGAACTCACACTTGCCAGGCAGGTGCTTAAGCCACTGAGCTAAATCCCTAGCCCAAAAACTCTATTTGATTATTTTTTAAAAAGCTATCAAATATCTAAATGAAAATAATAATTGTTAGTATTCTTTAAAACAACTGTTATATAAAAAAGATGTCAGTACATCTTGCAACTCAATCATCACACAAATGCGTTGCCTTAACCATTGTATTTTAGAAGACATTCTTTTGAATACATCCTGTTCTGTCACACAGAGTATTGAAAAGCCAATTGCGTAAGAGTTGAAAACTAATATAATGAAGAATTGTACTACTGGGGCCGGGGATGGACCTCAGAGGCCCAAGTGCCTGAGTTTAATTATTGGTATGGGGTGGGAAGGGGAGCGAAAATTTTACTACTTCATCAAGGAACTTTCTAGATGAAACTGGCTTTTTGAAAAATTCCAAGTATGTAGCAGTGAGGGATATAATCACTACTGGTAGAATCTGGTGCCGGAGTCTGAACTATGATAAGGTGCTAGCCATTCTTCAACAGTGAGTTGAACCAGGCTTGTACAAGTTCCCAGTACCCAACAAACTCAGAAATTCTAAAAGTAGGTGATATCACACTAGTAGTCTGAAATTGGACATAATGAGCGTATTTCCACTGAAATGTGCAAATGTGTCAAATCGGGGCCTTTCATATGCCTCTTTTTTCCAAAGAACTATTCGGTAAATGTTTCCTGGCACATCTAGCTGTACCATCTGTTGCATTTGCATCACTAGTATAATCTCAAACACCTTGTATTGTCTGAAAAGAGACCAAAATCAAGTCGCTAGACCACACTTTGAGAACTGCTAGCTCTCTGCAAACACTGATTTTATCTTTAGCAGAAGTGAAATGACCAGGATACTATAGCAGAGCCTGGGCTCTTTTGACTGCTGTTCCTTGAGCTTTGAAAGGACCAGAGTAGCTTTGGAGAGGCTAATTCATTTCCTCTATAAGATAGTAAAGAAATAGATGAGAGGCAATCTTGGTTTAAAAAAGGGAGGACAGCGGGAGGGATGCAGGGAGGGAGGTTACGGAAGGAAAGAGAGGAGAAGAAGAGTTCTCTTCAGCCATAGTCAGTCTCAGGGCTCAAACCATGGAGAACTCCCACCTGCAGCATCTAAGTAGGAAGCAAATAACTCAAAAGGTTGATATGAGCAGAACCATCTTGAACAAGCTCACTTTTCGACACGTAATGCCCATGTTCAAAGTAAAACAATGCATATGCTTTAGAGTCCTGTATTAGAAAACAACAAACTATTTACCATATGATTTGTAGCAATAGTTGCAAGGCAAGCTGCAGAAATCTCATGTGTGCAGAAGAGCCCCTCTACGTAGTGGTCTTATGGAGACAACAGAACTTTCCTGTTTAATGAGACTACAGTCAAAAGAAAATTGCTACAGTTTGTAAATTCCCAAAGATTGTTAAATATGGTTATATTTTTACCAGTATCACAAAAACAAGGAGGAAAAATCACTTAGGTGACAAGTCAATACTGTTTTCATTGACTGCAAGCAACACAACACTCACTTTTTCATTTGATCCTGACAACCAGTCCAATTTACAGATAAGATTCAGAGGGGGTAACTTGCATGGCCAATGTTGCTTACGTAGAGAAAGCTGGACTCAAACAGTCTTAACCTGGAGCCTGCACACTTTAACAGAGGCTTCTTATATTACATGATTTTGAAAGCAATACAGATAAATGCAAGAGATCCTTGATATTCAGATCAATACATCCAAACAACAGCTGGTAAAATATGCTAGTACCAGCATGTAACCAAGAGTCTGTGTTTGGCAACATCACTGAATTGTGTGGCCATGCCTAGAATATGCCACAACAAATTATGTTAAATTTATTACAAGTATTAAAAATTTCTCATGTTAGAAAAAATCATTTTATAACAGTTTTGATTTTTAAAAAATACTTCTGAGAGATACATAATCTAATTTACATTACAACATTAAATAAAGGAGAACTGACTGTAGTTCTTGAGCCCCTCTTCCCAGCAAAACAGGAAATAATGAACCCACTGCTTTACAATAATGACTGCACCTTCCCGAAACAATAACCTCTCTGCTTTCAATTACCATTGACCAAGCAAAGCCCTATGGACTGTTTACAGCCTTCTAACAGCTGCTTCTGTTTGGCATGTCTTTGTGGATATTGACCCTATCAGTATTGAAGTAAAAGGGGTGACCCTGTCTCTGGAACCTCGACCCCAGCTTACTCATTCAATTAAAAAATCTGTCAGTAATCACTTCTTACACAGACAAGATTAGAAAAAATAGACAATTGTGCAATGCAGGCTAAAAAATAAGATTATTCTCTCACAATACTCTTTAATCACAAATGATTTGAAGATCTACTTATGTGTCTAATAAGGCTTTAAAATTAGTCATCAGGAAAAACAAACTCAAAACTAAAAATTTAAAGGTTCCAATCAATTTCCTTTTGCCCCAGTTTTTCTATGAACAGATAAAAAAAATCTATAATAACAAGATAACATTCCATGCATTTACACATTTTTCTCCTATAGACAGCTACAGCCTTCAGAAAGCATATTATTTGTAGTCATGCCCATCTGACATTTTCCATTTTACTCAAAAGATTTTATGGTTTGGTATTACAGCAATATACAAATTTGACAGTTTGCAATAGGATCTAGTCCCTGTAGCAAATCATTTTGACAGTTAAGTACTATACAGACACTAATGTACTCTTCCTTTTTACACTACACATATCTAAAAACCTTATGAAGTTAGAGACATGTGTATGTTGAAATCCCCTCAGGATTAATATTATCTTAAAGTATTAGAAAACTTTATACTACACTTACCAAGTAATAATATATCAAATACCACAACTGCAACACTTGTACTGTCTCTCACTCCTCTGCACTTAAAGAATAAATGTGCTCATTATTGTCAATGTTCAGTTTTATTAGAATTTGTCTTTTAAAAAAATTAACATGCAAATAAACCCATATATGTTAATGTACAACATAAAGACTATAGAACATTAAAATTTGCTCTTATAACACACTGAAAGATAATATATCTTTACATTTCAACATGTACATTTTAATATCTAATAATCAATGTCTTTACATTTCTCAAAATGCAATAATAGGGCCTGTCAAATACCAAATGAATTTCTTTGTAAAACGAAGTTGCTCACTAACACTGCTGTAACATTAAACAGCACTCTGAATGATCCTATAGTACAAGAGACAGACTCCATCTCTTTTTCTTTCTCTGTAATTCTATTTTTAGTATTCAATACATCTGATAACATGAGTCAGTTCAAAAGAGAACATGTGCTTCCTTTAAGAAATAGAAGCCTGATTATATTTTCTCCCTTGATTCAACTCTTCAGATGGAATAGCACAGTGAAACCACTCTATTTTCAGAATTGATATACTTTTCAAAACTATAATCTTTGGCTTTCAGGTTCACTATTATTTGCCTTCAGGTACAAATTCAAAAGTGTATAGAGGCTTCTAAGCAGAATAGTATGGTCTCAACCAGATTCTGACTGGCTTGCAGCTCAGTCATCATGGCAGTGTAAATCCATTTCCAAAATAATGTTCTTCACTCAGAGAACACTTGTGCCTGATTTGGTTCAACTATCAATCACAAATCCAAGGTCACTGAGTGCCCAGTGGCAACTACAGTTATTCAAAATTCCTTCCTCTCTACTGGGCTGTGGAACTAGGATTTGCAATGTAAACATTCTGGGCATGTCTACAAACAGAGAGAAACCAAAGGCTACACCACTGTGAGGAAGTACACAATGATCAATGAGCAAGGGCGCGTTCTTCATGCGAAGGCAGCAATCAAAGCAGACATCATCCTCGATGACACACACAGTGTAACACGTCAGTATTCTTACAGCTGTCCTATTGGAAAACGTTTTCTCCAAATAGGACAAATGCTTAAGACTAATGGTTGCATTAGTTTAGTTTACCACAACCTTTCAAGTTCTTTTACAATCCCAAACCTGCTTTTGTTGTTTTATTTACAAAAATTCCAGAGATATTTAATAAATTTAATCTGCAAGAAGTGATCAATATAGCCAAAAAAAGAAAGAAATGAGAAATAAAACAAAACAAAATTCAGTAAATGCAATGAACACCAGAAATCCATGCTTATTTTACTCTTTCTCTCCTTTTTTTTTTGGGTACCGGGGATTGAACTCACAACCTCGCGCTTGCCAGGCAGGCGCTTAAGCCACTGAGCTAAATCCCCAGCCTTATTTTACTCTTTTTGCTAGCAATTTTTCTGTGTGTGTGTGGGTGGGTGGGTGTCCTTCCTTTAAATGTTATAGGTAAATCAAAATATTTTGATGATGATCTGCTGCCTGAAAATATTTGCCATCTTCTTTTGGTATGAACATACTACAAAAATGTCAATTATCCTCTCTAAAGTAGCCGTTTGTCCTCTCATTTATTTCTGAGTACTAGCTACAGGCATTTTTCCTATCACAAAAAAAAGTCATTCTAACTTATATGTATTTTATATCACTCTATTTTTTTCCTGTGTTTTCAACAATTCTGCTGCTAAGCAGAGATTCGCTTATGACAGTGGACAACCAATCACACTAATAGAGAAAAAAACGAATGAAAGGAAAGGAAAAGAAATTGTGAATACATTCTAAAACTCATACTATTTGTAGGCAGTTTTTTTTTCTTTCCATGTTACACTATGTATAAATGCTCTGATGATCTCTGATGGAACAGAGAAGAGATTGCAGGACATGAGGAAGGAGGAAGTAAGATAGAATCTACCCTAACAACAACTTCGCCCATCCATAAAGCTAATTTAGAAGACAATGAATTCTGGGTAAATGAGTACATTTTCTTTTGCATTAAATAGTGAATTATTAAAGCATTTAAAATTAGCCACAGAAGTAAAAGAAAACAGCATTTCATGCCTACGACATTACTGAGCACAGTGGACAGATGGTACTGAAGGATTTTCAGAAAGCACACATCATTTCAGGATCCACATACTGTGCGGAAGAGCACTGAGAAGGTCTTTGGCCATTTGCTACCTCTTCTTTTGAAAACAGTCATTATGCTTAAGAGGGAAAATCTGCTCAACAAGTAAATCAACTGAATTCTCATATTCTCTCTACACAAATAGTTTTACAAAGGGGTTTTTAAAAGCCAGAGTTCAAGCCTCTGAACAAATAAAAGCCTAACAATAGTATTAACAAAATAATTCTATATAAATTTCAGTATTCCATATTTTTAAGACTGCTAATAATAATATTTTAAAATAAAAAGCTTTTATAGCTCAGAACATATTTTAAACTCATGTTTGCCCATCAGTCATTCTTTAAGTCTTGTGTGGTTACTAGTTATTACTAGTGTTCATATTATTTATACCAAAAAACACTAGCATGTCTCAAGGGAAAGTAACTCTTCTTATATAGCTAAATGAACAACTGAACTAAAATACTGCTGTTTGGAATCCAATACTTTGAAGGCATCAAAGGAATACTTTCTATGCCCTACTGCAATACCCTGAACTACATCACCCCAGTGTGAAATACACCCCATCATCCCCCACCCCCACACTACTGCCATAAATGGGTGAGGCTTTGACTAGACCTTAGAAAAAGGAAGTGGTAGTTTATGGATTACGTGTTGAGAAACTGATGTCGTAGCACCATCTAGTGGGCACTGGAGAGAGACTAAGTGTCACCCTGGCAACTGCTTCAGGGAGGTTGAACTTGTCTGTTCAGTTCAGTTTTCAATCCCCCAACAATTGCTTCCAAATCAGAACTTTAAGCCAATGGTGCAACTGTGGCAGGGGTGTGTCAGAGGACCTCTGAAGTCCTGCCGGCCTCCACAGCATAATCACATGCCCCAATGCCTTGTGAATTCACTTCAATTACATTTAAAGGCAAAACTGTGAAAAAAGGCCCAAACCATTTGTTATTGCTTGGTTGAACCACTCCAATTATAACTGCTTTAAATCAGAAGTAGAAAAAAAAATCAATTATTCTGACTTTTATTTATTCCATAAATGTTTGCTCAGTGACAACTATATGCATATATTCCCATCACAGAATTTTAATCTTTGGTGAAACTTTATTAATATCCAATTCAGTGTTCAAGTTTTATAGAAACAGGTAATGTTACAACACTAACTCAGATTATATAATTTATCATTATAAAGTAGCTAATATGCACATATTGCCAAATATTACTTTACTGACAATAACTTTAAACAATTCGTCAAAAAATTATCTAGGTGATTCACACCTATATACAATTCCAGCACTCGAGAGACTGAGGCAGGAGGATCATTGCAAGTTCTAGACCAGCCTGGGCTACAAAGTAAGCTGAAGACAAGCCCAAACTGCATACTGAGACCCTGTCTCAAAAAAAACCACACACACACACACACACACACACACACACACATTACCTACAACTGTTTTACAAAAACATTTAAGGATTTCTGTTGGCTCCAATCTGAGTCTAAGAACTAAGCTATTCTGCATCTAAAAACAATGAAAATGAAAAAAAAATTCACATTTTTTGTATATATCTTCATTATAGACAGGTGATTTCTCAAAAAGGAGATATTTTGCACCCCCAAGGGATATGCAGTATTGTGTTTGGTCAGGAGTGCTGGAATCCGATGACACACATAGCAGTCCTCACAATAAAGAATTATATGCTCTAAAGTATTGGTAATGCCAAGGTTGAGGCATCCTAAATTAGATTAAAAGCTATTAGAGGATAGGAATAATGTGTTACTCGAAAATGTGCACCCCATTAGTCAATACAGGTAATTACTGCTAAAATAAATTGCCCCTGACATGTAAATAGTTCTTCCTGCATTTCCCATCTGTGTGAATGATAGGTGGAGCCCAAAAAACGATCTCTGAGGGGCCAGGAAAAAAAATACTGAAACTGACACTACCAGACACAAATATATTTGTTAAATAGGTATAGGAAAGTAACTTGCGTGGACTTACTTAGGCCTGGATGAAATAATCCTGCAAAACTACTGCTATACTAGCTTACTGGTCATGCATTTGTTAGATTATCATAAAAATTTCAAAAGAATGCCACTGTCAGGAAACTATGTTTGGCCCAATGTAGGAAAGAGCATCGCTGGGAAAGTATAGTCCACCACTCAAAAAACCTAATTTTGTAAATTTTATTATATAAAACCAGTCTTTCTCAGTCTGATCATCATGAAACAGTGGTAAAGACTCTATCACCAAGACACTCTAGAATATTCTTGATGACAAAGTCCTGCACATTTCTTGCATTGCCCCTCTTCAAATTACTACAGCATTTTCAAACTGATAAATTTTTTCCCAAAATGAGGCTGCTCTTCTTAGTGTCCCACTAAACATAACTATCATGAGCATTTTGATAAATGCAATTACAATAACCTCTCCATGAACAAAAATTACATAAAACACAGAATAATATGTCTGTAGCTAGGTATTTTTACCTAAATACTGTACTGCATCTATCAAAGACACCTGCAAGTGAGGATTGTTTTGCATTGTCTTTGACTAGACTTTCAATGATCTTAAATTTAGTCACAACCTATTCTTCCTTTAAGGATGGAAACACTCCCCCCAAAAATATGTATTCTGCACAATCAAGATGAAGTACAACTCTGTAAAGGAAACTCTAAGCTCCAACATTTTTAATCCCAGTTATCAGCTGTTTAAAGCAACCTCTGAATGTGACCAAAATAACCAGGCCACCTTTTCTTACTACTCTTTCAAAGCCCTTTCAAGACTAGCATAATATTAAATCACTGAGGAAGCACTACAGCAGCCAGGATATAAGCCCTTAGAGGAGAATCTCAAGAGCATGACCACTGGGACTGGGGATATAGCTCAGTGGTAGAGTGCTTGCCTAGCCAAAAAGAGAGAGAGAGAGAGAGAGAGAGAGAGAGAGATCACTCATTCTGATTCTTATTTGATAGGCACTCCACCAGTAAAAAGGCAAAGGTGATATTAAAATGTAGTATTTGAATGTTTACAAATCAATGCCATTTTATAATCAGAAATTAGTATTTGTTGCACAAAATATTAAATTCTTTAACACGCTAATTCATTCATTTCCCAAATATGCCTCATTAGAGCCCTAGTTCTTATAAATGTTTTACTTGTCTGTTTGGATGTTTTTTAAAGGGCCAAGTAAGTGGACCATTCATTCTCATTTTAGTTTACAAAACTATCATATCCTGATCCACCACTTGTATTATACAACATCAATTCCCAGTTCTGTAAAATGGTCACATAAATTTTCTCTCAAAGTAAAATTCTTGATAGAACTATGACAAGAAAGAATAGTGTTCACTTACCCCTCTGTGAGAAGGAAAAAAAAAAAAGTAGGCTACATTCCTAAGAAAACGGCTCAAAGACAGCATACCCTGCTCACTTTAGGGGAAGAAAGTTGTTAAAAAAATAAATCAGGGAGAGAGAATTTCAGCATTAGTGCATGCAGTGCTCTACAGTAGAAAGACTTTAGGCTAAAAATAATAGAAACGAAAGCAATTCTAAAGTTTTGAGTCTACCTCGATGCAGTAATACATGCTGCATGTTAAGGTCATACAGTATAACTTTACAGAAAATTCTCATTAAATATACTATACAGAGCCCAAACTAATCATCTGTTTGCTCACAAGTAAACAGACTACAAAGTTATCTCAGGTTAAAGACATCAAAGACTTATATTTTTAATAGAATAATGCTCTTAAGAAGAGGAACCAGGGGAAAGTTTTTTTACGAAAGTTTCTGAATAGATCTGAAAATAGCAGAGAGTTTGGCACACTGACTTCCACCTACTCATGAATGAGAAAATTCCTTAGTAGTAACAAAAGCCTTTGCATGTCTCTGTAAGATTCTTTTTGCTAAAGAGATGATGAAACTAGGTTAGATACATTTTGCTAAGTCAAAATTAACCAAAGAGAGGCAGAAAGAGAGAAACACAAAACAATTTAAACAGGGCTGGATAACTCAGTCTGTTATGTTTCTCTCACTGGATACCCCATAGCATGGCTGTTCACATTAATCCAAGAAATGATTCAGTCTTTTCCACTAGTTCAAATAGAACTTGAGAATGGTTATGTAGACTTATAACAGAAAAAGAACTTATAAGTTAAATAAATTTAGGCTAAAAGAAAATAAGGGTAGAAGGAAAAAAAGCTATGATAAAAGTTATCTGGGGATGTGTGCATTAATACAAAAAAGTAATACTAATTTATGAGACAAAAAGAAGTTTTGCCACTCACCAATTTCAACCTCTGTAAAGGTATTCTGCCTACATCTATTTGTGTTCTTTCTGGGACATTAGTGAATCGAACTTCTGGGACTGCAACAGCGCACATGACATGAGCCCACCTACAGGAAGGGAAATATCAGACATAAACAAAGGCTCACTAAACTCACACACCTTCATGCTTTAACCTGCTGATGAGAGTCTCACAGATGAGAGACACGTACATGATAAGATGGAAAGCCTAAATCTATACAACAGATTCTGAATTTTAAGCCACCTGAATGACACCCTGGAAGATTAAGTACCATACTGCTCAACACTATGACATTAAAAACTAGGTAGTGATCAGGGAGGGATCCAGTCCTGTTAACATACACACATCTTTCTTCATTTGATTTGCGAACCCTGAAATACAAGGTTACCATTTCATTAGATAATAAATATGAGTGTGCTTACTGTACTTTAATCAATAAGCAGCAAAAGAATAGTTCAGAACTGCATACTGTTGAAAAGCTTTTCAAAATAATATACACACCATACAGCAAACTAGTTCCATTAGCAAAATTTTTCTGTAAAAATTAATACTAAGTCATTATTTCTTACTGCAATCCTACTACAATCAAAGGAACACAGAGACAAGAGAAATAAAATTTAACTTGTTCTCTGGTCTCTTACATAAAATCTAATACCTCTTTTCACATTTGTATTAGTCCAGAAAATCATCTCATAAGTGTTACATCTCCAAATACAAAACTCATCAGGTCTAAAGGGGTCTTGGAAGCATTATCAAATCTGCCCAGCTCCTGTAAGCCAAAGCATTTACCTTTATTTCATTTAAACATCAGACTCCACATTATCTTTTAAGACTACAGGAAAAGAGGACAACTGTCAACCTCCCTAGGCCGCTCTTTCATGTTTAAACAGGTATGCTACAGGAAGAACTTTTCATTTTAGCCCAACGGTAGGAAAAGAACTTCCCCATCACATCAGTCTTTACAGGACCTGCCTAAGCTATCTCACAGTCTGAACAGCCTGTAAAACATTCAAGAACTATTAAAGACATTTTTAGTATAGTGCCAATCATATCAGCTAGGCTATGAAAGATGATCTAAAAATAAGCCAAGTTATAGTTCACGTAGACTAAATTTTATTAATATAGAAATGACAAGTGCCTTAACTCTTTCTTCTAAGCAATCAGAAGCACATGCACATGCCCATAATAATATTAACTCCAGCTTTACGTTATACCAGGAGTCTTAACACCTGTGCCTGCGGGGCCAGGCAGGATGTAACCAGGTATGCACAAACTGGGAAACCACAGTGACCGGAGGATCTGCGCCACTGAGGCCATGTTCTCATCGCAACGTGTTATTCCCTTACAGAGGTGCACAGCATTGCTCAATGTAAAATAAAAAGCAAGGTTTTTATGCAAAAATCTTTCATTTTTAAATATTATATGAAACGTAAAAATTCACATCTGGATCAATCAAAACTATCGTAGAGCTACATCTAGCCATCAAGTGCCAGCTGGCACCCTCTACCTAAACCATTTCTATATGTCTCTGTAATATGTTTTCGCCCTATTTCCAGTAGTAAAACATGAACATGGTCATAAAAAAATAAAATAAAATTCATGCAAAATTGCCATAAAAAGCAGATTACCTTTTTTGATGTTCACTGTGGCTCTCTTTTAAGACTTCATATTCTCTAACTGCCCCTTTATATGTTAGTATCAATATTTCTTTGTGTGTGTGTGTTGTGGGTTTTTTGGGTTTTATTTATTTATTTATTTGGTCTTCTTTTTTTGAGACAGGGTCTTGCTATGCAGTTCAGGCTGGCCTCGAGCTCACTTTGTAGCACAGGCTGGTCTCGAACTTGCAATGATCCTCCTTTCTCAGCCTCCAGAGTGCTGGGATTACAGGTGTGCCTAGTTTTCTTTTTATGTTTTCTAATTTAGTATGCATCTATTCTTGTTAATTTACTGGTATTAAAAGTAAACGGCTTTGTTAATGTTATGACTATAACTTATCAGGAGACAACCATTTCACCATTTTCAGATATATTCTGCTTTCAAAAATAAATAAGATGCATCATACTGAACATTAGGATTCTAACGGTATCTGGATGATATGGGTCTCATTCATGTTAAAACTATTAGTAAAAGAATTTCTGTTCATGGTATCTAATATACAAAGAAGGAAAGCCACCGAATATCCTAGCCTCGCCGAGGGCAGAGAGCTCTCAGCAGTGGTCTATGAAACACAGAGCACCAACCTCTGATTTGGATGGTGAAAACTTTGTACACTGAGAGGTAAAGAGAATTGGCATTGCCAAGAAAATGGCTCAGTGGCACAGCACCTGTCTGCCAAATGTAAGGTCCTGAGTTCAATTCCCAGTACCAGGAAGGCAGGTAGGGAGCGAGGGAGAGGGAGAGGGAGAGGGTAATGGGGAGGGAGAGAGAGAAAAGATGGCATGTAGAAGTTCTAGAAAGGGAAAAGTAATGATGGAACTCAACACAATTAATGCATTACTTACTTATTGTTCTTAGTTTGCTTAAGAGCACCCCCTCTCAGATTGCAGAGACAGCATTCCTAGGGAGAAAACACCACACAATTATCAGACTCATACAATGAAAGTCACTACTCATGTAAACCATCCAAGAGACTGTGACTCCTTCTTTTAAAATTAAGATTACTACAAATTAGAGAAAGGTAATTAAAGAAGGGAAAGCAGCAGGGAGGGAATAAGAGTGTACTTCAAAATGTTCTAGGTATTAATGTCTCTCAGAGGGAACCACCATGGTCGAGATATTATTTTCAACTGCCAGCTCAGGAGAGAGCTGTGACACAGAGAACTTAGTCTCATGAGCTATATACCACAATTCAGAAGCACAGAATATACATACGCTGTAATCTCTGTGTTCTGGGAATCTGCTCATGAATATGATGTGGCTAAAAAATAAAATTAATGGAGTTTGGGCAGATTTCTTTATGACATAAAGAAAGCCAAGAGGCTACTGCGAAAAGACACTCTTTTCATTCATGTATCATTTGGGTAAATGGTACTAGAATAACTGTTCTGATCAGCCCAAGTTATCAAATCCAAGACTTAAGATCTATGAATTGCTTTCCTTCATTTACTCCATGTTAGTTCATCCACCAGTGCTTTCATGTATTCTACGTTGGTATATACTTTTCTCACTCTGATCGAACACTCCTTGCTACAAGTACGGTTCATTAGTTCTCACTACCCTTGCAGGAAATCACCCATGAAAAACAGAGCCAGGCAGCAGTGTAGTATTTTCTGTTGATCTAGAAATATGTTAATCAAATACCTAAGTAACTGTCATTTTGAACTTCAAGCTAGTCCTCTCATTTTCTACATTAAGACTTTTTAAAAAATGGGTTATTTAGGGTTTTTTCTCACAAACTATGTGGTACATAGAATGCCTTTACCATGTCCTCCAGGAAGATGCCCCTTTAACTGTAGTGGAATGAAGTCTCTGACCAGAATCATGGAAAAAATTAAGCTCATGAGTTGCGATACCACTGTAATTAACAGTTCTGCCTTAATTCACACGGAATTCCTTTTTTAAAAATAGGGTATTTTGTACTGTAATCATACAATAAAAACTAAAAACCGAAAAAAATCGGGTGTGACATTTCATAGTTTTTATTATTTCAAAATAAAACAAAAAATTGGGAAAATCCACATATTAGTATAGGTCTTTTTAGATAACAAAAATTGCAAACAACCAGAACTGTTCAATGGTTTTATGTCTAGAAAGTCTCTGAACATTGTTTGAAACTCTCTGAGTGACTATTAGAGATTTCAACCAGCAAAAGGTGCTTTTGAATATTCACTTGAATCTATTAGAACCCAGCACAAGGACACAGTATTTGATAAGAGGATTTTCTCTACCCATATCACAGTGTCTGTTCTGAAGCCTTTGATGTTAATGGTTAATGAAACTTACTAAGAAAGCAAAATTCCACAATTCAAACACTAAAAATGAAAAAGTTGTAAAATTCTTATAAAATGTTCTCAATTTTAAGTGTTTCTAACAATTTAACACATTTTCTCCATAGGAAAATAGAGAACAAAAAATGAAAAAAAGAAATGGAAGTCAAGATTTTGTGATTTAGATGAAGATGTCAGTCTTGGTAGCAAACACAGCAGAGGTGGACTGTGGACTGCAGGGACCTAGAATACTAGGAGATCCAGATGTCTGGCCAGTGAAACTAGCAGTGAGAAGCCACCTAATGGGATGTTATAGTACAGATCTAAAATCCCCTCAAAAGCCCACATATCTGGAATGTGACTGGAGGCCCTCTATTCATCCACTGATGAGTTCGCAGATGAAGGTGCTGCTAGGAAGTAGGGCCTGGTCAGAAGAGCTGGGTCAGTGCGGCTGGGAGTAGAGGAGTGTATTCTCATTCCTGGTTCCTCCCTTTCTCTCTGCTTCAGGCTGCCCTGAAAGGAGCTTTCTTCCACTGTGACCTTTCAGCATGTCCTTTCCTCCTTGGAGTCGACAGAATCCTCACAAAACCGAGAGCCAAAATAAATCTCTCCTTCTATTTGTGATTGTCAGGTATCACTGATAAGAATGTGACTAATACATGGGACAAGTTAGGAGACTTCAAAACGGTAAAGGAACACAGAAACTGCATAATATTATCTGATTAAAATTAATAAAAGACACACATGTTCTAGAGTGTTCATGTAGTAACAGAAAAACTAAATCAGAATAGAAAATATAGATTAAGATTTTTAAGAGAAGTTGTGAAGATCCCTATCTATATATAAAACTTACTCTTTCTGTAATTACCAGTGACCTCTCTATCATAAAATCTAGTGGACAATTCCAAGACTTTAGGTCACCTACCCTCTTAGCAGCACTCAACACTATCGGTCTTTCCTGAATACACTTTCCCCTGTGTTTCCCATGACCCTTAGTCCTCTTATTGTCCTTCTTTATCTCTAACTGACCCTCAGTTTCCTGTGACAGGTCTCTCATTTGCTACCCTGAATGCTGGAATTTCTTTAATGATCTTGTCAAATCTCTCTCCACACAGGTGTGCTGGACATCTGAATCATTATTATGATCCTAATCAGTCTCTGAAGGTCACATACTGACTCATGTATCGAACTCCTGAGGTGTCTGCACTTGTGTCTCAAACACACGTGCAGAACTAGACTCTCATCCTTATCACAGCCCCCCCACCAAATTTTCCGTCAGTAGCACAAATCATCCACATGAGCTCATGCTGAGAGGCACATTTTTCCTTCCATCCAGGTCCAATTAACTTCTGTCAATCCCAACTGCAAATCAACCTTGCTTTTTCCATCCTCACTGCTGCCACCTCATCTGTTATCTCTGGCACCCTTCACAAGATTCAAGCTACTATAATCTACCAGAGTAAGTTTTTAATGCTTGTCAGTACTGACTGTGGCAAAGGGCACACTCATCAGGGCTCGGCCTTGTCCATCCTCTCGGTGCACAGCGCTCCAAGCCAGACTCCCCAGGGACCTTCCCAGAGGTTCCTTCTTCCCTAAACACATCAGAACAAATGTTCCCCATCCTTTGTTAGTCATTCTGAAGACATTTTTGACTACCCCACCTAATTGTTACTTCCTTAGCCAAGTTCCTCTAGCCCTTTTGTTGAGAAGTTTCTCTTCATACAATCACACTGGCACATTTTTACAGACACTATCCCTTTATAACCTCATTACTCTTGCAACTCTTTTGAATTCTATATGCTGTCCTTACTAAACTATAAGATCAATGAGTGCTGTGAGAATATCTTTCAGGCTAATCTCTCTTTTCTCTATTATGGTCCTCGATCCAGAGTATGTCTGAAGTATGAATTAGTTAAATAAATAGGAAAACATGGCAAAGCATAGGAGAGTACAAAATCTTAAAAATTACCAAAAGATTAAAAACTTGAAAAAGACCATTTTCACAGCATGAGGCTTTGTAAAGAAAAGACAGCAAAGACTTCAGTGACTTGAGCTGGAGTCATTTTTGCCATGACTTACTCAAGAAGTGAACTCTTAAGTAAAGAATAAAAACATTCTTGGTCAAGTACATGCATAAGTTATTCAAATAATATCATGGGTTGTTTAGTTCAACTTTGAAAAAATAAGTAGAAAAGAATAATAGCCAGGTCATGGCACATCACTTGTTTGACACAATTGACACATTCTCCTTCACAGAACCAAAACAGTTGATTTGAGAAAAACAAAAGAATCTAACTTGTATGTTTAGTAGTTTTATCAGAAGTTTAGTGGAAAGTAAAATCAACTAGGGCAACTTTTAACATTTCTCTCATTTTTAAAAATAGTACTTTATTGTCAGGGAATAGAATGGGTAACTCTAAAACTTAGTAAGTTTAGCTCTACCTAAAAGTTTTCTTAAAAACCTGTACAATGCCTGGTAACACATAATGCTATCATATCAACATAGTAACTGTACCTGACTCATTAATTTTCAAATCTTTCAATTGAAAGAGATGAATGAGAAGAAAGGAAAGAATTCTTTAGAACAATGACTCATTAAATTAACCACCAACAATAAAGACCAGAAAAAGACCCAGTATTAAAGGCCTTATACCTACAATACAGATATTATGCCAAAAATTTCATAGACTTTAGTTCATTTCCTTTACATAAAATTATTAAGTAATTAATATTTAATATCATAGGTAAAATACATGAGATTAAGTAATTTCCTGAGATTATCCAATCCAACAGGCATCAAACTTTTTCTGTAAATGCTAAATATTTACAAGTTTATACTTTGAATAACTAAAAAGTTATTGAAACTACTCTGTAACTGAATATAGTGCATAAACAAAGAGGTATGGCTATCATTTTCCAACAACATGAATATTTATTAAAAATAGGGAGGGGTCTGATTGACTTATGTGTCTAACTTTTTAATATCTGTTCCAACCAACAAGATAAGCAACTGAGATTCAAACATAGGTCGGCCTAATTCAAATTCCGTAATTTTAGTCCCTAGCACCCTCTGCCTTTTGGTATAAAACTGGGAATAAAATATCAATATTGAGGGTGAAAATGAACAAGAAACAGTACCCATTCTGTAAAGCCAATAGCTGAGAAGGAGAAAAGACTACATTTACTTAACCAAACCATCAAGAAGATGATAAAGGGAATATTCAAGACTCCATTTTCTCGTTTCCATAAATAACCCAGAATTCCTCATAAACGCAAATAAATAAATTGTGTTGCCAAGCAGAGCATAGCAATTCATGTTACTATTTGTTTCAGTAGTCTCACTAATAAAACTTCACATTAATACTACATCATTCTTCTAAATGATGATACTATTTCAGACAAATGGAACATTTCAGTTATTCTATGCCATCTAACCTCAGGCTAAATGAATCAAGTTTAACTGAGAAAGAGCAAAGTTAGAGAGCCACAGCATATCACAGTGTTTAAACATGAACAGTGGGCTGGGTACAAATCACAATTCTGCCACTTATTAGTGGTATGACTTTGGGCCAGTTACTTAGTCTCTGTGCTCACGTAACCTTAACTGTAAGGGCTTGGGGAACTTCTCTAAAGGAATTAATATGTGTAAAGCATTTCCTTGAGCACACTCCAAATACAAAAGAAAAAGTGGTTAAATATGTAAAAGGCTAACTGTAGTTCTAAACAACAAATACAACATTGACAGTGAATGTTCTCAGTATAGATGTTTAACAGAGAACAAAAAATGTGGATCTTGTAGATCTTTGTTTAATTATTTTCATGAAGTATAAAAAAGCAAAAAGCAGAACTAGAAAGGAAAGAAGGCTGTCCAAGAACCATAAATCCAGACAGCCATGCCCAAAGGCAGTAAGAGGTCTTACATGATTCTGAAAGTTGCCAATTCAACTATGAAAAGCAGGTAAATCTCCAGTGTTCAGAGTATTCACATAACAGTCCTAATCATTCCTCAAAATGTCTGAGAACAAAAGAGATCAAATCACACTAAAGATGAACAAATCTCAGTTTCAGCTTATATGCAAGTAAGAGTGATTTCACTGACTTCAGGAATCTGACACAAGAAGTGGCTCAGTTCTCCTGGAAATAATATTAATTTCCATCACTACAGAAAGTACAACCTACAGTACACAGTCAAAACCAGCACAAGGCACACTGAACACCAATGTATAAGATCAACAACTTATGACTAATAGAGGCAATAACCAAACAAAAACTTCCAAGGAAAAGCTAACAGAATTATCACACATACTCCAAAATCAGTACACTCAAAACACAAAAGAAATCTAATAGTAAAGATACAGAAAACAAATGAAGAGACAGAAAATCAATTTAAAAAACAAAATATGTTAGAAATGAAAAAAATATGACATTAGAAATACTGAAGTCCTTAGAGTTAAAATCAGACTGGAATTGCTAACAAAAAATTCAATAGTCTTAGACTGAAAGATAAAAAAGAAATTATAAGAATACACAAGCACACATGTGCACACACACACAAACACTCTAAGGCCTACCAGGCAATTAAGCAATGGAATAATATATATTCGATACCAAACAGCATGGAGGACAACTTGAGTAAGTAGTCCAAGGCCACCATGAGAACAAAGCAAGACCTTGTCCAAATTTTCTTAAAAGACAGGAAAAACTGCCTTCAGATGAAGACAGAAACACTTTCAGAATGACCAAATCCTAATGGGAATATGTATCCAGATATCAATACTATAAAAAATGTTTTTTAAAATATCAGAATGAAAGAAAATGATTTAAAATTGTACCATGAGTCAGAAAGAAGAAATGAAAAATGTTAAGAGTATATATAAAATCATTTTTTAGTATGAAACAGAAAAAAATGTAGTATGTGGTGATAAAGCCAAAAAAACTAGGAGCGAGAAATTAAACTGTTGTGCACTTTTTGTGCTGCGCACGAAGATATTATTAGAAGGTGAACTGTGATCATTACCAAATACTGATTATATTAATTATAAAATATGAGCTCATAATCAAAACTCAAAACTATATAAAATAATACCATGTGTAGAAATTAGATGCAAAATTATCTCAAATACAAAATGTGAAATAAGAATTTTAATGTTTAAAATATAAATGAAGCTAAGAAAATTTAAATAAAGGGTTATAAATTAAATGCATACCATATTTTTTAAAATAACCAAACAGAAATTGACTTTTTAATGAAATACGTGAAAAGCATATCTCAAAATTTCTAAATTATGAAGCACAGAATGCAGCATAAATTAACATGAAATGATAAGATGAAAAAATATTTCAGATAGATAGATAGATAGATAGATGAGAGGGAAAGAGATTGTTTTCCAGAAAATAATTTTTAAAACTTACGCTTTTAAAAAATAAAGAATTCAAAGACTGCTCACTGCTGGTAAGCACACAAAAGGTTACCTATATGGAGAACTGCAAGTATTGGTCACTTAAATTTTATTTGTAAAGTAGAGATTAAAGCTTACAATTTAGAACAGTAATTCAAAAAATACAGTAAATCCATAAACACTGAGGTATCAAAAATTTAAAAATCATAATATTTAGGGAAAACATTAAGGCATGTTAAATAAACTGACCATTTGAGTTCCAAAAGAAAAGTATTTCAGAGCTGGGGATTTAGTTCAGTGGCATAAGCACCTGCCTGGCAAGCATGAGGTCATGAGTATGATCCTCAGTTTAAAAAAAAAAGGGACAAAAAAAAGACAAGAAAAGCATGTCATAACCCTGGCTTACATGTAGAAAACATGTGAAAGGTCAATTGGCAAAACAGTGCATCTTTCTGTAAAAGATGAGGCTTGAGAATTGAGTATGTTGGAAATGAAACTTCCTTAACAATACTGTATTAAGTACTTTCATACTAATAAAAGAAAACTGAAAGACAGAAACACACACACACACTGAACATTTTTACCTTAAATATATACAATTTAAAGTAACTGTGAATGCCGTCCCATTTTTTACTTTCAATTTTTAACATAAATGCAAATTGAAAATGGCAAACCTCTGAACCTTCAGTAAACTGCCACTTCTTTACAATTTAACCTGTGGAGATAACAAACTGTCCAGCCTTGCAGAATAAAATAAATGAATGAATGAAGGAATAAATAAAATTAAAGCCTGTGTTCACTGCCAGCCTTGTTTTAGCTTATGTTTAATGAGCATGCCTTTCCCAGGAAAAGTAACACCAGAATAAACTAATTCACTATTATAAAGATTTAGATATTGTTAGTCAACCAACGTTCCCTAAAACAAAACAAAAAAATATACTAAGATGCCTTTTACGGCACAATTACTCTATACGGCAACTATTCTGTTTCCCAAGAATAGCATTAAAAAAGTCATTCTGCTGTATATTTTTTTCCTCGGGGCAGTTAAGCTCAACGAAAAAAACATTAAATCAGATCATATTCTGAAAATTATACTTCTCCTGTTGAGGCGAAGTCTCCTTCGTTCACCTACCAGCATCAATAAAATTTCTTTTCAACAATGCCACATAATTTAAAAATTTGATTTCATAACAAATTCTACACTGAGAAGAACTACCCCTTACTATATGAATTTACAACATAAAATGATTTCGTTATGGCTGAGTTGTTAAACCATGAAGAAGAGTGTTTATAATCAAAATGCTGACACAACATTCAGAACAATGGAGAGAAAGGCACTGTTATAATGTGGTTACTTCAGCTGTTCTTATTTGTAGTAGGGGGAAACCATGTTCCAATGGGTCTTCCATAAAACATCAGTTAAAAAAATGCCAATATACACATTCTTAAGCTGCTCCAGAAGAAGCTTTCATTTTAGCTGACACATCTGTAAGTGACACTAAAGCCAATTTTCAGTGCCATAGAAAAATTATGACTTAAGTATCTGACACTCATAGGTGTGCCCGCATGCACGCGCGCACGCACACGCACACACACACACACACAGGCACACCTTGACATGTTCATAACAGACATGCAAAACTCAAAAATAGCCTGAGCTGGAAAAACAAAGGATAATTAATCACATTAAAAGAAGGAAAAACAAAGGATAATTAATCACATTAAAAGAAAACTGTGCTGACCAACAAAACTTTGGAAAACAATTTCTGCACATGTGGCTCATTTTTCAGAGCTGAAGAAAGGACAAGATGTCACATAAGAACAGGGTTCGCATACATTGAGTGATTAGGAAACTGAACCACAGTGTTGAATGGAAATTCTACAACATCCAATGAGTTCTGTATGAGCAAGTGAGTTCTCTAACACAGATGTTCACATATATTTAGATTGCAAGTGAAAGCATTCATTCATCGAACAAATATGCACATTATGATGTGTCTAGACAATGAGCAACAACAGGATATGACAATGATCGTGCTCTCAGGGAATCCACATTTGGGAGATGAGAAAGACAGACAATCTATATGAGTGGAATACAATAGATGACTTCTCTAATAGAAAAGGATCATGGTACAAAAATAAATAATCTGCTACAAGTTCACAGGCCATGGGAAAAGGCAATGGCTTTATGCTGACCAATATGGGAAGCTGCTGTAAAGGTTGAGCAGAGTGTTACGGTTCATATCTAGATGTCCCCCAAAAGTCTCAGGGCTTTTGACAGGTGGTTGATTAGATTCCAGGCCTGGTATAGCTGGAGTGTTATTAAGACGTGGGGCCTGACTGGAAGAGGTGGGACACTGGGAGCATGGCTTGTAAGGCTCTATCTCCCTGAGTAGCCCATCCCTTCATGCTTTCAGCTTTATAGCCCCCAGGACGGCAGCACTTTTAGCTTTGCTATGCCCCACTGCCATGCTGTCACGTCTTGGAGTTAGAGAACTATGGACTGAAACCTCTCCAAACTGTGAGCCAAAAAAAAAGCTCTCCTTTAAGTTGTAAGGTGTATTGTGTCACAGTGATTAAGAAAGTAAAGACATAATCCGATTTGCATTTCAAATGGATCACTCAACTGCTGTGTGGACACCAAATTATAAATGGTACAAAGGTAAATGTGAGAAGTATATATCTGGTTACTGTCCGAATCTAGGACACAGTTAACAGGTAGATTAGAATAGAGTAACAGTAGCAGTGGTGATAAGAACTGTCAAAAGATTCTTAGATTTATTCTGAATGTAAAGAAGACAGGATTTATGTCAGACTATAGATTCTGAGAAAAAGGAAAATCCTCAACTTTAGCTCAAGCTTTTGGCCTCATAGGCGGGAAGACCCTATTCTGGAAAGAGGAAGACTTAACAGAAGGCTGGAATTCAGTTTGCAACAAGGTGAATCTGAGGGAGCTCTAGGCATGCAAGTAGAGGTGCTGTCCAAGAAGCTGGCTATGTGGATCTGCAGTTCAAGGGAAGCTCATTTGAACCCATAAGCATACAAGCTATAAATAAGTAGTTATTTAAACCCACTAGAGCCCTGAGGCAGGATGAGATCACTAAGTGGGATAGCGTATAGAAGAGACTCACATTTTGAACTGGGGGGAAACAGACCAGAACCAGTTTGGGAACATGATGATGAAAACTCACTGGTAAAGTAGGAAGAGAAGCAGGAGACAACAGAGTGGTTGCTGCAAGCTGACTGAAGACAGCACTTCAAAAAAAGGGCAGGCAGGGATCAACTGGTGTGCTGGTAAAATATACGCTAAGGAAAAGTAGGGCAAAGCCTGTAACTGGAATAGATAAAGAAGAAAGTGGGCTAATGAGAGAAACCAAAGACAAGTCTTTTGAAGAGTTTGACTGAATAAAACTGCAAAGAAGAAGGGTGGTAGCTGGCATGGGAGAAAAATCAAAGGAGCTTTTAGGTCAAACAAGGAATGAAAAACAGCAGGTATGTAGCGATACTGAGAATCATCTGGAGCAAGAAATGAGTTCTGTGGGTGATGACTCCATGAGTAAGGAAGAGAAGGCCTGAGAGAAGAGTACAGATTATATATGTAGAGATCTCCGGAAGATTTCTGATGGCTGCCTACTGCTTGGTGAAATATAAAATTAACTCATCAGGTGAGAGTAGGAAATGAGGTGCGGGGAATCTAGAGAGTAGTTACAAAATAGTCAAGCATGAGAACACAGTGAATGAGTGATGGCAGAACAATTACTGGGCTGCACTGAGAAGCCAATAACAGTTCCAACTTAAAGCAAGAGCAATCTGCACGCCAAGTGTTCCTGTGCAGCCATAACCAGCCACAGGACTGCAGATACACAGTAGATTGGCCGAGTCATGATGAGTGAGAATAACAAAGTGAGGAGGTGGCAAGGGGCTAAGAGTGTATGCAAAGGAGCTAGTCAGATGCTAAAAATTGGAGCAAAGATGAAAAAACAGAGAGGCCAAGCAAAGTCAAGAGTATCACTGAATCACATTGCCACAATGAGACTGAAGGACTTTGCTGAGGTCCAAGAGGGTGTGGGCTAGAAAGACAAAAGAGGTTTAGGTAGAGTGAGATACCTAAAATCCATAGATGATATTTAAAATGCAACATTTGCTGAAAGATAAAACAGATACAACTTTCTTTTTCTTTTTTGTCTTTTTGAGACATGGTCTCACTATGCCGTTCAGGCTGGCCTTGAGCTCACTTTGTAGCCCAGGTTGGCCAAGAACTTGCAATGATCCTCCTACCTCAGTCTCCTGAGTGCTGGGATTACAGAATAACTCTTGAAGAAATAGGCATAGGGAAGGATTTTCTGAACTGAATCTCAATGACACAAAAAACTAATAGCAAGAATCATTAAATATCAAATTAAAAAGCATCTGCACACCAAAGAAAACAACGAGCACAGTGAAAAGACCATCTACGGAATGGGGGAAAAATTCTTTTGTTAGCTATTCCAACGACAGAGAACAAACATCAAGAATATAAAAAGAACTTAAAAAAAATTAAACCCCTCTAAATAAAAGACCCAATAATAAATAAGCAACTACAAGGAACAGGCATTTCTCAGAACTACACATGGCCAATAAATACATGAAAAAAATGCTCACCACTGGCCATCAGAGAAATACAAGTTAAATCCACACTGAGATACTGTACCATCTTATCTCAGAAAGAATGGCTATCCTCAAAAAATCTAGTAACAAATGCTGGTGAAGATGTGTGGGAAAAGGAGCCCTTCTACATTGCTGGTGGAAATGTACACTAGTGTAGCATTAAGAAATCAGTGAAGAGAGTCCTAAAAATACTAAAATACAAATTCCATTTGACCTAGATATCCCTCCTCCTGGGTATCTTCCAAAGAGTCAAAAAGACTGATTTTACAGGGATAAATGCATAACCACAATTACAGTAGTACAATTTATAACAGCTACATAGTGGAAATAGTGTTTAGTACATCAACAGATGAATGGATAAGAAAACGTAATATTTATACACAGTGGAGTATTACACTGCCACAAAGATAAGCTTGAGGCATTCCTAGGTATATGAATGCAGCTTGAAAACATAATGTTAAATAAAGTAAGTTAGACACATAAGCCCAAATATTGCATAGTTACTGTTATACTCACATACACACAAATAAAGAACAAATTAGAAGACAGTTAAATAGGCAGTAGGAAGAAGTTCAAACACTTCCTCAAATTATATTCTATCATTTTAAAAATATTTCATTTCATTTATATTAAAAGTTTCATTTTAGTTCAATGAAAAGAAAGTTTGTGTTACTCTTTTGTTTTTGTAGGAATCTTTTTTGGTTTCTGACATACTGAATAACAACTATGAAGATAACAATAAACAAGATAATAACTATTGTTCTAATTATTTCATCTAGAAAATGTTTTATTTTCTTATAAGATAAAGAGAGAAAATGCAACATATGGGGCTAGGGGAACTGCTCAGGGGTACAGTGCTCAACTGCCATGCACCAGGGCCCAGTGTTTGATGCTTAGTACCACAAAATAAAGCAAAAAAAAAAAACCCCACTAAATAAAATAAAATGCAGGTCAGAGTAAAAATTAATAAACCTTTTGAAAGACTATCTTCTTACTGAATACCATATTAGTATCCTTTATTCCAGTAACAAACCACTTCAAACTTAGTGACTTAAACAATGCAAAATTATAGAGTTCACCAAATCAGATGTCCAAAATGGGGTTCGGTGCAGTACAATCAAGGGGTAAGCAGAGCTTTCTCTTTTCTGAAGGGAAAATTCATTGCTATGAGCCCCAGCTTCCAGAAACCACACACGTTCCTTGGCTCCTTCAAGTTAAATCCTTCTCACATATGTCTTCCTCCTTTGTCTCTACCCTCCATATTTAAGAACCCTTATGATTATACACTGTGCAACCAGACAATCCAGAATAATCTCCAAATGCAGTCACTATCTGTTGCCATAATTTCATTTTTCATGCAACAAAATATTACCATGTGACACAATATCACAAGTTCCAGGGACAAGGATGGGGACATCTTTACACTATTCTCCCTACTATAAAAATCACTGCCAAAATAAATACATGAAAAAAAAAGTCAATCATCTTTAGTCATTAGGGAAATACAAATCAAAACAAATCTGAGATTCCATTTTTCCCCAATCAAACGGCTATTCATCAAGCAAACAGAGAGGAAAAAATACTATTGGCAAAGATGTAGGTAAAAAGGAAAGCTTCCATATTGTTGGTGGGAATGTGAACTGGTATAACCACAATGGAAATTCTTCAAATAACTAAAAGCTAAAATTAGAAATTTCATTTGACCGACCTATACTTTTCCTAGGTATATTCCCAAAAACAACATATTACAGAGATACACATACAAACACACCTATGTTTATAACAAAACTTATAAACTCTGGAAGAAACCTCAGTGGATAAAATTACATATATATATATATATATAGTCTATATAAATATAAATAAATTGTATCTATGCATATGTACATATAGCTATAGCTACACAGAATTAAATCATATCATTGCAGGAAAATGGATGACAATTGAGACCATAATATTAAATGAAATAAATCAGACAAAGATATCATATGGCCTATTTTACATAAGTGTAAAAGATAGATAGATAGATAGATAGATAGTAAAATAAAGCAGAGGTGGTAAGAATCAAAAAGGCAGATGTTTTGGAGATGGGGAAGGGAACCAGGGGAAAATAAGAGTAGAAGGAGGGCATGTTATATGTGTGTACCAGTTCCTCCAAATGAAAATAAATGTTATGTATGAGCATGTGCAATACACAGACAGACACAGACAGACAGACACACACACATATACACATCACAGTGGCCAAAACCAAACACACACCCAAACCACACCTGGGAACTACTGAACTTGGCTGACGTAGTGATCCTTATCTCTTGCACATCTGTTGGTACAAACATCCAAGTTAAGGGTTTGTGTTTAATGTCATTAATGTTATTTCCTATGATATATAGTTGAGCTAAAATAGTTAAGGATTTATATTAAATTAATTTCATTTCTAAAATACAGAGTTGGGATAAAGCACTAAGTATTGCAAGTCTTACCTTTGTACACTTCCATAAAAATCTAGCAGCAACTTATTTAAATCATAACTATATCTCCAGAAAGAAAACTGTTAAGTCAGGTAGGCTTATATTCCAACAGACTGGTATTATCAAAATCTTTTATAAAAACACACCAAATTTTCATTATTTTCTAAATCATAGAATTTGTTTTTCTTCATCTAATTTACAAGACTGACAAAGTAAACTTACTACATTTTTAACTTTAAAAATACCATCACACTACCATTTGTGTGAAAGAGAACAAGTGAGTTTGCAGAGCACCTGTCTAGCAGCTGTGTAGCAAGCCACTCCCATGCTAGGCAGCAAGGGGCAGCACCAGCATATGCTATGGCCAGTCAGGAGTAACTAGGTTGTTACATTCACGTGACAGTATTTGTAGGATCCTATACGATGGTTAAGCTTAACTGAGAGCTAACTACAATGGTTCGGGAGCTGCCTAAGGTATTAGAAGAGCACACATCCGATGTGCCTGGGTAGGTCATGAAGACATTCCCTTAGGGTCTACATCTGGTCCCTGGCCCCTTCCTCCATGGCACTCTTCTCCACACTGCGTTCTGGCCCCTATAACATGAGCAGCTTTGCTCCATCGTGGAGCCAGACATACATAGATTGAATCCTCTAAAATTAAATCCTCTAAAATTAAATCAAATTAAATCTCTCCTTCTTTAAATTATGAGTGTTGGGCATTGCATCGCAGCAACAAACATCTAACTCTGTTAAAACTGTACAACATTTGCCTTTCAAATAAAAACTCAGCTAGTTTATTCCTTCTTCCCTGCATGAGCATTGACAAGAAACAGCAAAATATATGATTTCCTCATCTAGCTACTGGATTAATTTTTGCCTTTTATGAGAAATGCCTGCATTGCAATTTTCACCCCACTCTTCCTGGGACCTCTTTCCTCTTTGTCGCAAAGGAGAGCCGCCTTGCAGCCGAGTGACCTCAGGACAGGTACAGCCTGGTGTGCAGCACAGTATGTTAGGCTCCTTGTAATGTCACTCATTACTCTTCCTGACTTCCCTTGTGCTCTCTGGTTGAAGCACTAAAGATTAATGAGGCATTTGTTCTCAATCAAGGAGCTATTTATGAATATAGCTCCACTTACAGTAAGCCACATAGACTTCTTTTTCTTTCTCTCCATTACAAAAGGGTATGGGTGTTTATTGAACAAAAGGGACAAAAAAGAACAAAGTAAAATGATTTGTGACTTTCTAGCCTATAAGCAGTTCCCTAATAGAAAGGCTTCCACCCCATTGCTATGCTGTCTGGATAACTGATATCCTCAAATGTGCTATTCTGTTTGGTTAAAATAAAATAATTATTACCACTCTGGGCTTTGTGAGTCAAGGTTTAAGTCTGCAGCTGTTCAGAATGATTTGCCTAATTGGGAGGCAAGAAGTCATTCTGAGCCTAAATGTATTACCTCAGAGGAAGTGGAGGGTTCTAGCCACTGGTTCACAGACACATCTCTGTGGGGAGGGGCGAGGCTGCAAAAGCAAGCACTTGGCCACAAACGGCCACTGCCAAATGGTGAATGTCCTGCCTTTGACAAGAAGAGGGCCTTTCGTTTCCACTAGTTTTACTTTGCATGTAGATCAAAGACAGCCTTCCAAGCTGTTAAGACTTTTATCACCTGGTCTCAACAGTATCTCATGGAATTAAAAAAAAAAAAATTACAGCATAAAACATGTAAGAGGGAGTGGCAATGGCACCACGACCTCTAAAGGCCATAAGCCAATCTGATCTAAAAATCAATCGCTTAATCTACAAAGCGACTTCAGAGCTCTTCACAAAAGACAAATGTCAATGCTGTTGTCACAGCTGGGAAATTGGATGCAGAAGATTTTCCAGTCCCAGGAAGTTTCCCTGGGAGAAAAAGGGAAAAGAACTTATACTGAAGCACCCAATGATGATAATTATTCTATATTAAGCAGGTAAGGTTGCTCAGGCTGGACTAAAATGTGTCATCTTCTTGCTTCAGCCTTCCAGAGTGCTGGGATTACAGCATTCGCCACCACATGAGTCACTCTCTTAAACCCTCTGGTTAATTATCCATAAAATGAGATTTCTAAGAAAGACACAGAAATCTTTAACATTTAGCACTAAAAAAGTACTAAATTCTATGGAAACTAAGAGAAGAACTGTAATGTCTGTTCTTACAACTTATATTAGCTTTTCTCTAAATCATTAGGTATTCTGAATTTGTAGATACAGATTTGGAAAGTGAAACTATCTTTTCTAAAACAGAAGATTGCAAAAGCTAAATGGTAATCTGTAACTCCAATTATCAACACCACTGTCTTTAGTTATAAGGCTGAAGAAAGGGAATAAATGTGACACAGAATACAAGTCTCATAATCCTCAGACACTTGTATTCTGTGAATTCTTAGAATCTTCATCCTCAGAGAACTGTATCAGGTAAACAGACCAGAAAGTATTATCTATAAATTCAACAAAATAGACTTGGGTTTGCTTTCTAGAAGTACCTCTATATATAGGAACAATGCCAATGAATAGGAGACAGCTCCAAACTAATGACAGGAGTCAAAGACTCTAGTGAATAGTCCACCTTCCTCCAGTCACCAATTGTTATGCAGACATATAAAGAGAATTATAGGGACTGGAATTATAGAGTTCTCAATGATATTAAAAGTTAAGTTTTTTAAGAGACAAGATGGCGGACTGGTAGGTAGCAGGAGAGAGACCCTCTCTGAGAGAGACAGCTCAAATGCCAGAATAAAACACCCTGGAGAGACCCAAACAGAGAGAGATAGACTCTCACAACCCAGAAAAAAACTAAAGCGCAAAAACCCGCTCAAATAAGAGGTCCTGGGGCTACTATTAGTGAAGATAAGATCAGCGAGCACGAGCACCCACCCTTCTCGAGTCGCCTGAATTTCGCCCGACCTGAACAAGCGATACCCGCCGAAGCGACTGGCTTGAGCCACTGGAGCGCGGAGCTGAACAGCCCTGCGTGCAGCTCGCCAGGACCGGCTCTACACACGAACCACCCAGAGGTACGGTGAATTGCCACTGCAGCCGCACTGAAGGTGGAAGTCGGGCAGTCCAGCAGGTCTCGGGACGCGGTGAGCGATGGGAATAAGACCCTCCCACGGGAAAGGGGAAACCGACTGGACGACATGTTGGATTTGGGCAGGACAGCCCTAACTCCATAAAGAAGTGCTTCAGCTGGTTACACCCCTCGCCGAGCTGATTGGTGGAATCTGCTTGGACTAGGCCACGCCCCTGGCGGGGACCCAGTTACTTCCCTGAGATCAGTGCACACTGACGCACTGAAGGCCTGCAAAGGTTGACTGGCCCAGAAGGGAGGAGCTAGCACACACTGCCCCTGGGTGAACTCTAATCTCTGATAACCCTTTGAAGAGGGCTAAAGCTCCTAGCCTGCGCCCTCTAGAGGAGCCTTAAACAACAAAAAAAGGGTCTGGTAATTACACTGTACACTTGTATGGAAGGAAGCAAAAACATGACAAAGGGGAGAAATAAGAAAACACTCCCAGCCCCCAACCCTGAGAACATTGATCCAGGAGAGGTAAATACAAAAGAGATTGAGGGCAGCAAAAATGCAACATCAAACACAGCCTTAGCGGACATAAAGAGATATCTTCAGGACCTCGTAAGCGGGACCAAAACTGAAATATTAATTCAAATTAAACAAGAGATAAGTAGATTAATAAAAGAAGGGCTGGGCACCTCTCAAGAAGACAGACAGAAGAATAGAGGAACACAAATGGAGAGAAAAATTTAATGAAGAATTCAGAAAAAACCTAGAATTTATGAAGCAGATTCAAAGGGATTATCAGGAAACTAAAGACTCCATAGAAAGCTGGCAAAACTGCTTGAAAGAAACCAAAGATAGACTATCAAAAATTGAACACAGGCTTGCAATGTGGGGTCAGGAAAGGGAAGATCTCTTAAAAATAACAAGGGAGCAGGCAGTAAAGATACAAAGACTGGAAGA